>CAUYRT010056721.1:0-10450 GCA_963574885.1 Lepilemur ruficaudatus | reverse complement strand
AAATAGAAAGAAATTAATTGGCCAACTAAAAATATATAGAAAAAATTAGCCGGGCATGGTGGTGCATGCCTGTAGTCCCAGCTACTTGGGAGGCTGAGGCAGTAGGATCGCTTGAGCCCAGGAGTTTGAGGTTGCTGTGAGCTAGGCTGACGCCATGGCACTCACTCTAGCCCGGGCAACAGAGTGAGACTTTGTCTCAAAAAAAAAAAAAAAAAAAAAAAAGCTAAGCTCAGGTAAGCACAAGGCAGAAAAATAATTGTAACACATGTGAAAGTTCTATATAAAAAACTCTAACAAATTAATAAGGACCACAATAGAAAAAGTATTTAAAGGGTACCTCTCTGTCAGTAGGAGAAATATAAAGAGCCAATAAACATTAAAAAATTCTCACCTTCTTTAATAATTAGAGAAATTCAAATTAAAACAACGAGACCGTTTTCACCTGAAATTGCCAAAGGTTAAAAACTATGATAGCCTCCAGTATTCTTGACAGTGGGATGGAACAAGCACTCTCATACATTTTGGTGTGACACATGCAAGGGCAAAAATGTTGATAAAAACCTTAAATGCTTATACTCACTGACCCAGTATTTCATTACTAGAAAGTTACTCTATAGCCGTGATCCTCAAACCCCGTGATCCTCAAACCCCGTCCGTCAGACACATACCAGTGGCCCATTAGGAACTGGGCTGCACAGCAGGAGGTGAGCAGGGGCTATGGAGCAAAGTTCCACCTGTATTTAGCCTCTCCCCATCCCTGGCATCACCACCTGAGCTCCGCCTCCTGTCAGATCAGTGTCGACATTAGTTGCAGGAAAACAAGCTTAGGGCTCCCATTGATTCTGCATTATGCTGAGTTGTATAATTATTTCATTATACATTACAATGTAATAATAATAGAAATAAAGTGCACAATAAATGTAATGCACTTGAATCATCTGGAAACAGTCCCCCAACCCCTGTCCATGGAAAAATTGTCTTCTATGAAACTGATCCATGGTGCCAAAAAGGCTGGAGACCACTGCCCTATAGCTTTATGTGTACAAATAAGGTAAGATACTTGTATGCAGATACTTAATGAAGCAAATTCTTTTTTTTTTTTTTTTTTTTTTGGAGACATAGTCATGCTCTGTTGCCCAGGCTAGAGTGCCGTGGCGTCAGCCTAGCTTACAGCAACCTCAAACTCCTGGGCTCAAACAATCCTTCTGCCTCAGCCTCCCGAGTAGCTGGGACTACAGGCACTCACCAGCATGCTGAGCTAATTTGATGTTTTGTTTCTGTTTTTAGTTAGCTGACTAATTTTTTCTATTTTTAGTAGAGATGGGGTCTCTCTTTTGCTCAGGCTGGTCTCAAACTCATGACCTCAAGCGATCCTCCAGCCTCAGCCTTCCAGAGTGCTAGGATTACAGGTGTGAGCCACTGCACCTGGCCTTGAAGCAAATTCTTTATGAGGACAACAACAACAAATGAAATAAAACTAAATTTCCATCACCATGGGGTTGGTAGACTAAAAGACATCAGTAAAATGGAACACTACTTTTCCATGAGGGCTACTTTTTAAAAATGAGAAGATTTATATTCAATGAGATGAAAAGAAGCCCATACTATATTAATAGATAGGAACAAATTATAGAACAATATATATAGAACATGCAGAATATATGAAATAATCATACTTTTTGGGGAAAAAAGTGCGCGTATGCAGAGGAGGAGGAATACACATCATTCAGTAATGGATGAGTGACATTGCCGATTTTCACTGTTTTCAAGAACAATTTCTGTATTGATGGTCCTTTTATTTGTGTGTTTTACTTTTTCAAAATTTAATAAACCTTATTTTCTAGAGCAGTTTTAGTTTAGCAAAATTGAGTGGAAAGTACAGAGTTCTCCTATAGCTTCTTTCTTCACGCATGCACAGCCCCCTTCCCTATCTACCTCTCTCTCATCAGAGAGTACATTTGTGAACACTGATGAACCTGCACTGACACATCAGTATGGCCCAAAGTCCATAGTTTACACGAGGGCTCACTCTTGGCGTAGTGTACTCTGTGGGCCTGGACGAATGCATAGGGACATGTAACCACCATTGCAGTCTCATACAGAGTAGTTTCACTGCCCTAAAAATCCCCTGTGCTCTGCCTGTTCATCCCTCTCTCTCCTCCCTAACCCCTGGCAACCACTGAAACTTTTACTGTCTCCATAGTTTTGCCTTTTCCAGAATGGTGTATAGTTCTACTCATGCAATACGTTGTTGTTGTTGTCCTTATAAAGAATTTGCTTCAAGGCCAGGTGTGGTGGCTCACACCTGTAATCCTAGCCCTCTGGGAGTGCTGAAAAGGCTGCAGATCGATTTCCTTCACTTATGCATTTACGGTTCCTGTATGTCTTTTCATGACTGGATAGCTCATTTCTTCCTAGTGCTGAATGATAGTCCCTTGTCTGGATATACCACAGTTTATTTCTTCTTTTACCTGCTGAGGACATCTTGGTTACTTCCAAGTTTTGGCAATTATTAATAAAGCTGCTAGAAACATCCATGTGCACATTTGTGTGTGGTCATACATTTTCAACTCATTTGGGAAATTACCAAGGAGTGTGATTGCTGGATTGTATGATAAGAGTAGGCTTAATTCTGTAAGAAACTGCCAAACTGTCTTCCAAAGTGGCTAGACCACTTGCATTACCACCAGCAGTGAATGAAAGTACTTGTTCTACATCCTTTCCAACGTTTGGTGTCAGTGTTTTGGATTTTGGCCATTCTAATAGATATGTAGTAGTATCTCATTATTGTTTTAATTTGCAATTCGCTAGTGCCATATGATGTTGATAATCTTTTTACATGCTTATTTGCCATCTGTTTATCTTCTTTGGTGAGGTGTCTGCTCAGGTCTTTTGCCCATTTTATAATTGAGTTGTTCGTTTTCTTATTGTTGAGTTTTAAGCATTCTTTGTATATATTGGACAGCAGTCCTTTATCAGATGTGTGTTTTGCAAATATTTTCTTCCATTTTATGGCTTCTCTGCTCATTCTCTTGACATTACCTTTCACAGAGCAGAAGTTTTTAATTTTAATGAAGTTCAGCTTATCAATTATTTCTTGCATGGATCATGCCTTTGGTGTTTTATCTAAAAACTCACCTCCATAACCCAAGATCAGTTAGGTTTTCTCTTTTGTTATCTTCTAGGAGTTTTATAGTTTGGCATTTTACGTTTAGGTCTGTGATCCATTTTGAGTTAATTTTTGTGAAGGGTCTAAGGTCTGGGTCTAGATTCGTTTTCTTGCATGTGGATGTTCAGTTGCTCTAGCTCCATTTATGGAAAAGACTACCTTTGCTCCATTGTTTTGCCTTTGCTCCTTTCTCAAAGATCCGTTGACTATATTTACGTGGTGTGTGTTTTCCTTTTATAACCAGAACAAAGAAGGTAGTATACATTCTGTACGCTTTCACTGAAGCAACTTCAGTAAAAGTGTATAGAAAACAAAACAAAACAACCCACCCTAACCCCACAGAGTTGACCAGGATCGAGCTAGAGCAGGTCAGAGAGTACCAAACGTGATGCAGAGGGGTGAGTGGGCCGTAAGTTCATTGCAGGGAAGGGCATGTGTGTACAGGAGCACCAGAGGACAAACCCACCTTAGAGTGCAGAGTTCTGAGGGAGTAGAGACCAGAGGGGAAACAGGGTCCCAGGAAGGGAGCTAAGACTAGGATCCCAGGGTCCTAATTCACATAGAAAGGAAGAAGCAGGAAGGCATTCCACACAGATGGTTGGATTTGCACAAGCAACACAGTGCTTGATCTGAAGCCAAACGTTTCTGCTTTGTGTCCTTAACTAGCTGCCGAGCGCTGGTGGGAACGCAGTGGAGGCGGGAGGCAGCCAGGGCTCTGTAGGTAGGTGGGGGTGGCTGTTGGTGTTGGCAGAAAAGGCTAGGACTGCTTCCCAACTGAACTTCACTTTGCTATTCTAAGTCACGGGTAATTAGACACTTTTGAATGTGTAATTGCGAAATCTTCTAGAACATAATGACATTGTTGTGGCTCCCTTACAGATTACCTGTATTTCCGGGAACTTGTCCAGGCTTTCCTTCATATACCCACTTGCCCAATTTTTATTGAGTGTTCTGAGTAGGTTTACAAGCTAATTAGGGAGTGGGTTGGTAGAAGTGAATATTAAAGGTGATTAAGGCACAATTCCTTAGCCCAGGGAATTTACAACCTCTTAATAAAAACAGTAAGAATGAGAATCACACATTCAAGGTGCAATGTGATAGCTTAGAAGAGTTGAAAAAGGTAGAAGTTTTGACTATATTTGCTTACTGACTGTGATCTGAAGCAAACTACTTTGGAGTCAGTTTTTGCATTGGTATAATGTTTGTTTTAATACCTACCACTGTGCCTGGTACAAGGTAGATACTTAATAAAGTTTTGCTATTATTATTATCAAAGTGCCATAGGAGGAATACCGGTAGAGTGCAGTGTAAATTCAATGGTCTTTTTCCATGACCGGAAAAATAAGAACAATAATGTCTCAGAACTATGGTGGTTATAAATAATCTTTCCCTCCAAATTACTTAAACATACAAAGCATAACCATTGTTAAACTCTGCTACTACTACTTTTAGTAAGAATGAAAACAATTGCTGCATAAAAAAATTGTTACTTTTTTTAAGAGTAAATTTCTCCCCAAGGAGAGCTCAGTGGGTCCTTTTATTGTTTTATGTGCCCACAAATTTAGGAGTCTTGTGGATTTTTGGCCTTGGAGCATTTATGGCATTCAAAATTGTTTGTTTCTCACTTTCTGTAAAATCTTCCTGTGACATATTTTGAATAGTACATAGAGGTAATATCAAATTTATGTTCAAATGTGCTCCCAATAGGAAATTCAACCCTGTCGTAAGAGTTAGAGCACGGGTCTTGGCTGGTAGTATCATCATGACTCCAAGCTAAGGGCCCTCAAAGACTCTGAGCACTCAAGAGCTGTGGCCCAAGGAAACCAAGATTATCTGGGCCTGATAAATAGCCTTTCACCCCATCAGAGAGACCTGCAGTCTTTAACCTGTGTGATCAAGGATGAGTTAGTACCGGCTCATACCCGTTGGATCACTACTGATTCAAGACAGCTCTGGCCTTGCACTTATTCCCACCCTCAACGTGGCCTTAGCAATGGATTTGGTTGTTCAGTCTATCTATGCAAAAGACTTTATAATAGAGACTGAGTGTGACTGATGTGGTCAGGACAGTGGGAGGCTCTGTAAGAGCTGTACAGAACAGGGAGTTCCATCCGGTTGGCTCTGCCAGGAGGTAGTTTACAATCTAGTCGTTTAGCTGCCTCCACTGTGGAAGCCCTGCTCCTTTAGCCTTGCTCTGTGCTTCATTTCCAGAAGACTCCACCACCAACAAAGATTCTGGCCAGGAGTCAGAGTCTATTCCAGAATACACAGCCGCAGAGGAACGAGAGGACAACCGGCTGTGGAGGACAGTGGTGATTGGAGAGCAAGAGCAGCGGATTGACATGAAGGTCATCGAGCCCTACAGGAGGGTCATTTCTCACGGAGGTAGTCAAGTTCTGTGCAAATGAGAAAAATGGGGATGGGAGCAGCTGTGTTTTTTATTAGAATATGAAACTCGGGTTTTCTGCAGCACGACATCCCAAAGACCCTGCAGTCAGTGTTCAGGGGGCTACAGAGCTCAGTGTATTTCCTCATACTCAATTCAATAAGCGTTTGAAAGCCTAGTAGGCAAAAACAACTTTCCCATGTGAAAATCGCTTTTCACACCACATATCTGATAGCTATAATCTTCTGTGCAAATTTCTTGAAAGCCATAGTAATCCGATTTAATAATATCTGTGGGGAAT
Source organism: Lepilemur ruficaudatus (assembly GCA_963574885.1). Classification (NCBI taxonomy): domain Eukaryota; kingdom Metazoa; phylum Chordata; class Mammalia; order Primates; family Lepilemuridae; genus Lepilemur; species Lepilemur ruficaudatus. The sequence goes on along the minus strand of CAUYRT010056721.1, from coordinate 4,594 downwards.
TCCTATCAGCCAACCGTAGGGTTGAACTGAGCAGTTTAGAGTGTGTAACACCAGGGGCTATAGTAACTGTGCTGTTCCAGAGATGCTTCTGATTACAAAATGGTCTTTTGAATCCTCTTCAGAAGCTTTAGGAAATCTTTTTAGGCTCAGCCTGGTAAATGTTTTCCCTAACTAAGGTTTGCTTTTCTATAAACTACATTAGTTTTAGGCCTGACAACAGGCAATAGCAGTCAAGCCTCCACCTGCTTAGTGAGGGACAAGGGAGAGAGAAAGGTGTGTTGTGTTTTTCCAGTGCCTTCTTGGGGGCTACGGGGGAACATGTGGCCTTGGTTAATTTGGGATTCACGGAAAGTCAGACGGGCACAAGCAACACATGTAACACTGTTGACTTCAGAACACAGCAACAGCTTTTCAACTTTTCTGCCGCATGCCTTCCTTTCCCGAAGTCCTGAGGCACCGCTTAACCACCCAGCTGTTCCAGAAAAAGTGCAAGCTGACAAGGCAATTGTTACTCTCTAAATTCTCTCTTCCGTGTGAGGACAGGGAAATGAGAGTCTTGGCGCTGCATCAAATCCTTAGCTTTTGTTTTCTAAAGAGCAGAAGGCCAATTGGGTATTTCAATCAAACACCCTCTGCCAGCAGTTTTCACCTTCCCTCCCCTGCACCGCGACCTCCACGTGAGCGTCAGGACCATCCAGGGAACCTGACCGTGGCTGTGAATGTGAATGCCAGTCGATGTCCCTGGAGGTGACCTTTCTTTTTCTTGCCCCATGGTTTGACCTGAAATGGTAACACGGCCCAGTGAGAGCTGGTGTGGGGCCAGGGGCACTTTCCTCGAAGGGAAGCCTTCAGAATGCGGGCGCACCTAGTCTTGCCTACAGTGGCAGACAGCTGGCCGTGGAGCCAACCCTTTTGTTCCTCCGTGAAAACCACAACCGGAACACTCTCCAAATTTCTCCAGAACGTCAGACCTTGTCTGCACCATCTGTCGGGTTATTTTTTTTCCCCCTAAAACTCTCTGTCCTGAAAACCATCAGGTATTTTTGATTTGTTTGCTTTTTGTTTTGTTTTTTTTCTGTATATTTTTAGTTGGCCAATTAATTTCTTTCTATTTTTAGTAGAGACGGGGTCTCGCTCTTGCTCAGGCTGGTTTCGAACTCCTGACCTTGAGCAATCTGCCCGCTTCGGCCTCCCAGAATGCTAGTATTACAGGCGTGAGCCACCATACATGGCCGATTTGTTTGCTTTTTGGAAATAAAAACAAAGGCTGACTATAAGAGTAGCCTGTGCTCATTTAAAAAAATACAAATAAATAAATAAATAGAAAAGTCTGTCAAAGTAAATCAAAGTCACCCAGAGATAATCCTTGTAGACATTTTTTACCCATCAGCTCTTAAATGTAGGGCCCCCGTGTTGAGAAGAAGGCAGGCTTGCGGTTTGTGCTGCCACACAAAGCCAAATAAGATAAGGCCAAATTATCTCTTACTACTCCAGTAGACTCGCCTACTTCTTTCAACTACAGTGAAATTAGGTGGGTTGGGTGGGTGAGGTAAGCCCATCGGCCTGTTGCCCGAATCAGAAGAGTGAATAACACCAGCCCACTGATGGTCAGAGAAGGTCACTGCTTCTGCCTGTCGCACTCTACAAAAATCCCCCTGGGACCTCAGGGCTAACCTGGTTTGCTGTGCTCTCTCTCCCTGCCACCTCCCCCGTTGGCCTTTGCTCCTCTCCACTCTGTGTCTTGAGCTCAGTTTTGTCTGTGTGACTGTCTGGTTTGTTTTGAGGAGAAAGCCACCTCTCCTGTCCCCAGCTCTGCCTCAGCCTTCTCCAGGCGCTGGCCTGCATGAATGGGCCTCTGGCTGCACCTATCTGGAACCTGAGCAAGACGCCACCTTTTCCTGCACCCTGAACAGCTTTTGTGCTCTGCAGGTAGACAGTTCAGTTGTAATGCCTGGATTTGCCAAAGCTTTGTCTTCCATGTCGGAAGCTTACACCACTCTCTTACACCTTAATGCTCATAAAGCTCCTTAGTTATCCGCCTATTAATTCCGTCATCCCAGCTTCTGACGAGCATTTGAAAAGCAGCAGTCACTCTGCCATGAACATGACTCTTGCTTTGGTGCTTTGCGTTTTGCTGTGAGCAAGTTTTCCCACTCAGGTCGGTAGGGAAGTGCCAGCTAGATAGCGCTCCGTGCAATAATCTGCAAGTGGGCGTGATCAGAAGAGTTGTAGAAGTTGGGAACACTGGTGCATGAGAGCAGTATTTGAACAAATAATTCAGTCCTCAGCTTTGGTGACCTGGATATGAGCTATTGCCATAAGCCCTGTACCCAATGGAGAAGAAGGGGGGTGGGATCAAGGCCCGTTTTTGCCACTAACTAGTTTGTGATTTGGTACATCACTCACCTTCCTGGGCCTCGATTGCCTCATCAGTCAAATGAGGGTGACCTCAAGGCCAGTGTTCACATCCCATGTGCCCGTCAGCAGCAACTCTGCCCTCTGCACAAATAAAACAATTAAATAAGGGTACAGGTGCTTTTGCTCAGTCAACAGTGTACGGTCACTTTGAGGTCAGAACTGGCTGGTTTTTTTTTTAACTGGAAGCAGAAAACATATTTAAATAACCAAGGACAATTATGCCACAGAATTTTAACAAGGAGTTTCCTTTCTTTTTTTTTTTTTTTTTTTTTTTACTTCTCTTATTTCATTATAGGAGATTCAGGTAACCTTCTCTGCAGTGTTGCTGGACAAATGATCCCGGAAAGAATGAGGAGAAGAGTTGCTGGCTGGTGTGTGTGTGTGTATGTTTTGGTTGCGACTGTGACATCTTTCCTCTCTCTCCATTCCATTGCTGGCCAGCAAACTTGTGTTACATCCCTTTCATGCCTGTCTGTGCCGCTGCAGGTAAGGTTTGCCGTCACTGCTTCAGAGGGTCTCCGGAGGCTCCACAGTGGGGTCACTCATGCACCCCAGCACAGACTCCCTGAATCCACCTCACGTCTATTGAGAAGAGAGGCTAGCAAAAGAAATGTTTTCAAAACCAAACTTCAAACGAATTATGCCACTGCCAACGGGCAATTTCTTTTGAGTCAGCTGCATATTTTAGAACAGAAATTGAAAGGTTAATTGATCCCCTGAGGATATCTGGGAGGGGCAAAAGCAAATAGCCCTACTCATTCTAGTTATTGCACTGTGCCAGCAGTTACAGTGTTATCTGAAGCAGCTCCGAAGCCTGGCGACAATGCCACCAGCTCTTGATTTCGGAGGAAAGCTTTCATGTGGAAATCTTTTTCTTCTATTTCCTTTCTTATATCATCTCCTCTCCACCTACTTTTTTTTCCCTTTTGCATCTTCCCTTTCTACAAGTTCTTTACCCAACAGTACAAAGAGCCATTTTCATCTGTAAATTTCAGTGATTTTTATGTAAAGAGACAATCCTTACTTAGTGATCATGAAGTAGTAAGTCGATCCCTAAGTATTCGTTTGGTTACATAAACTCGAGTGAACATAACACTGTGACGTTCCAAGGACAGACAGCATTTACACAATGAGCTGAATTGCCACTTAAGATGACTTCTGAAGTACTGTTTATAAACCTCGGTCTTTCCATTTAAAAAAAAAAAACATTCTTAGAAATTCTCCAGAAATAAAAAAAGAATCAAAGTAACTGAGCAGTCACGATCTTGAAATTATACTGACACCTGGGAGCCAGACAGCTACATTTAGAAGGTTGCTTTTGGTTTTTGTTTATTGTTTGTTTATTTGTTTGTTTGTTTGAGACAAGGGTTCACCCAGGCTGGGGTGCAGTGGCTCAATCACAGCTCACTGCACCTCCATCTTCCAGGCTCAAGTGATCCTCCTGGCTCAGCCTCCCAAGTACCTGGGACTATAGGTGCGCACCACCATGCCTGGCTAATTTTTTTCTATTTTTAGTAGAGACAGGGTCTCGCTCTTGCTCATGCTGGTCTCGAACTCCCAACCTCACACGATCCTCCTGCCTCAGCCTTCCAGAGTGCCAGGATTATAGGCCATAAGCCACCGTGCCCGGCTGGAAAGATGCTTTTAAAAGAATGCTTTCTTACTTGTTTTTAAGTTGAATTCATTATGTCTGTTGTCTATTTTAATGAACTCCATCTTTTGAGTGTGCTGAGGATGAATTTCATACTTTCCTGGCCTGAGGATTAGTATAGCCAAGTCACCATATACTTTATGGATTTCCATTTAGTTATGAATCTTCCAAAATAAAATTGTTTTGTGGAACAAGCACTTCTTGTTTTAAAATATATCTCCTTCTCGTGGTGGCTCACGCCTGTAATCCTAGCACTCTGGGAGGCCTAGGCAGGAGGATGGCTCAGGAGTTCGAAACTCAGCCTGAGCAAGAGCGAGACCCCATCTCTACTAAAAATAGAAAGAAATTAATTGGACAACTAAAAATATATAGAAAAAATCAGCCGGGCATGGTGGTGCATGCCTGTAGTCCCAGCTACTCGGGAGGCTGAGGCAGTAGGATCACTTGAGCCCAGGAGTGTGAGGTTGCTGTGAGCTAGGCTGACGCCACGGCACTCACTCTAGCCCGATCAGCAGAGTGAGACTC
>CAUYRT010056720.1:0-85927 GCA_963574885.1 Lepilemur ruficaudatus | reverse complement strand
GTTCCTCCAAAAACTAAAAATAAAAGTACCATATGACCAGCAATCCCATTTCACTTCCGTATATATCCAAAAGAATGGAAATTGATGTATCCAAAATATATCTGCACACCTATGTTTATTGGAGCACTATTCACAATAGCTAAGATTTGGAACCAACCTAAGTGTCTATCAACAGATGAATGGATAAAGAAATTGTGGTACATATACACAATGGAATATATAGCCATAAAAAGGATGAAATCTTGTCATTTGCAGCAACATGGATGCAACTGGAGAACAGTATGTTAAGTGAAATAAACCAAGCACAGAAAGAAAAATCTTTCATGTTGTCATTCATATATGGGAGTTAAATTTTAAAATAATTGATCTCATGGAGACAGAGAGTAGAATGATGGTTACCAGAAGCTGGGAAGGGTAGCAGGGTGTGGGGGATAAAATAGGGATGGTTAATTGGTGCAAAAATGTAGTTACATAAAATGAACAATATTTGATATCACAACAAAGTGACTATAGTCAACAATAAGTTATGGCATACTTTCAAATAACTAGAAGAATGGAAATGGAATGTTCCTCACACAAAGAAATGATAAATTCTTGAGGTAATTGTTACCCCAACTACCCTGATTTATTACACATTGTATGCCTGTATCAAAACATCACATGTACCCCATAAAGATATACAACTATTATGTACCCATAATAATTAAAAATAAATTTTTTTTAAAGTAACAAAATAAAACAGAGTCTAACTCATAGTAGGCATGAGATAAATATTTTTTGAATGGATAAATTAGATTTCATGTGTGTGGGCTTTGGTGTGACTCTTTCTATGGTGAATTGGTAGCCAGTCTTTCTGGGCAAAGGTGCTCTGGGACCCAACTTAGATCCTTAGAAAACTATTAAGTTCTGAGGTTGAGGACAATGTAGTTTTTATAATTCATCTCAATCATTATTATTGCCATTTTTGTTTAATTTAATACCTAATTATTTTGCCCCGATCTTTTATGTATTTGATGGTGGCATTATTCATTATGGGTTGTTACGGCATTTTCATAATTAATCTTTAATTGCAATACTTGCAAAGCATTTCACATGAAAAAATGATTAACAAATTAATCCCACATTGCACCTTGGATAATTATCACAGGTCTGACTAATGTGCATAAAGCCCTTGCATGGCAGGGGGCACTCTCCAATGACGATGTGTTGATTTTCTAATTAACAAAGGTTAAATAGCATTTTTGCTTGAAGACCTATAATTTAAACTTACGACATTTGTCACCAAGAAAGATTTCTACAGAGCACATAAGTGGAACTCAAATAATGATCACTGGTTCTAGTGCATTAACATCTTTTACATAATATATAATGACCATTTTCAGGGCAAAAGATTTTTCTTCATATTGACTAGATCAAGAAAAGTACTTTCCAGCTCACCGACCCATTCAAATAAATCAGGGACCACCTAAGTAAGAAAAAAGCTTAATTTATTTAGTTTTCCTTTGTATAGAAAGAAATAGCATTTCACTCAACTGCTTTACAGATTAAGAAGACAGAGTATAAAACTTTATTTAATGAATGCAACAAATACAAATTAGACTACAGTCATATGTCACAGCCAGTTATAAGACAGAGAGAAAAAAAGTCAGTAGTGCCAAAAAAGTAAAAGGAAGAAAGACAGAAATTTAAGAGAAATTGACAGTATTTACTGAAATACAGAGGGGCAGACAGGTAAGCACAAAGGAAGAGCTTGTAACTCATGGGCCAGAGCAATTTAGAGCTGGAAGGAATTGGAGACATCATCTAGTGTCACCTTTTTTGTGGATGGGAAATAACTGATGCTGAGAGAGATTAAGCTCTTTGACGGAAGCCACACAACGAACTAGAAACAGTCAACAGCCCCCGTCGGGAGAGATCCACAAACACAAACACAGGAAGAGAGACTGGTAGATGTAGAATCTCAGAAAGACTCAAGACCCAAGACGGAGGCAGAATGAGAAAACTCTGCCCCCTAAAATCCCTTCTGGAATGAGCCCTGTATGCATAAATAATTAAGTAGACATACATCTATCTGAATTTTTGCCTTAATGATACAATAAAATATGGTCTAATCTAGATTTATTTGCTCTGTCAATTGACCCTTTTTAAATCTCCATTCTTTGTCATGTTAACGTTTACTTAAGAGTCTTTTAAGAATCTTTTCTTCAAACTCTCAATTATTGCTGAGGATCCATTAAATATGAATTATTTCCAAATTAAAATACATTCCAGACAGATTAATGGTTAATCTGTCTGTAAAATCACAAAAGTGCTAAAAGAAAATATAGTAGAATAATTATATTATTTTGTATTAGAAAAGGTCTTTATAAGCCTGTTACCAAAGGCAGAAATCACACAAGTAAGATCCAAGTGACTACATAAACATCTACACTTTCATGGGGAAAAAGAAACACCATGTGTAAGTTAAAAGACACACACTGGAAGGATATAGTTGTAACATTTATAACAAAGAGTTTAAAGCCTAAGATATTGTTATCAATCATTAAGAAATACATCCCCCTCCCCTCACCCCCTGCAGAAAGCACAGGATATGAAGAAATAATTTTAAAAAAAGAAAAGAAAAAACATAAAAATTATTCAACTCACAGTATTTGAAGCAATGCAAAATAAAACAGTGAACTTTTTTTTCCCTCAGTCAATTGGATTGGCATAAACTCAAAAGGATGCTGACCAGTATCAGAATTGGTGTGAAGAAGGTGGTAATTTCATACCCTGCTGGTGAAGTATATATTAGTAAACTCTGTTTCAGAGGAAGATACATTTCAAATGCCTTTAAAATGTAAGATGCCTTTGAACCCAGCACTTGCGCCTAAAAGTGTAATTAACTAATTCTAAGAAATCAATTCTAAGAAAAAACTGGAATAGTGTACAAAGGTTTTTATAAAGATGATATCATATAAAATGAAAATTGGAAAAAGCTTAAAAATCCATTGGTAGGGGAATAGCAAAAAAAAGTGATAGTGCATTCACAGCATGGGATACAGATACTGAACAAAACGTTCTAGTTGTGCATTGAATGATTAGAAAATACTTCATGATGTATTAAGTGCAAAAAGCAAGTTTCAAAACAATGTATATATTATGCACTCAGTTCTGCCTTTGTTTTATTTTTACACCACTATGTATGTTTATAGATAAAAGTAGAAAAGATTATTCCCTAAAAGTAGTTATATCTGGGTAGCATTACAGTTTCTCTGTTGTATTTTGCTTGTCAGTATGTCCATGGTTTCCCCATGAAAAACTATGACATTGGAAATCAGGCAAAAGGAGAGGGGGAGATCTAAAAACAGTGATTTAGACAGTGCAGCATCTTTTGATAGGATATAATTGTCTTAATTGACTAGTGATAAAAAATGTAAATAACTAGGCATTTATTTAATAAGAGGCCATTTGGAAAGCAAAAACGAAAGCCATAGTGGCTACAATGATAGAAGCCAAATTAAAATTCTGACACGCCAAGAGTGACTAACGGATTGAAATTCTTCCAAATCAGGCAATGGCCCTAATTGTCTTCTGCACAGAGGTGTGAACCCAGCTGACAAGCAGCCCAGCTGACAAGCAGGTGAAAAAAATGGGAAATCCTTCTAAGTGGGTTGTTTTTAATAACTTCTTTTGCCATCTACTATCTCATAGCTTTGATCAAAAATGGCACTGGACTGTCTTCAATTAATCCTCTATTGAAAAATTTTGTAAAAAAATAAGATATTCCCTGAAGAATCATCAGTTCAAGTCAAGGAGGGAACCTCACGGCTTGGGTTTATAAAGACCATAGAGCAATTTATTTGCCATTTCACTAATGAGAATTTATGGGCACAGGCAGATGCTAACCCATCCCTGCCTCTAAAGTCTTTGTCTACCAATCTTGTCTGATGAGCCTACGGGTGTATGCACTTTTCCTCAGGATAATAGAATTAAGTGACCAGAGTCAATCACTGGCCTACCAGTCTTACCCAAACTGCAACAAACTTATTGACTACTCCATTTTTAAAGCATCCAAATCTATATCCCAAAAACACATACATCTGTGGGATCCCTGACCCAAAAGTTCTGATCTGTGTTAGACAGTCAACACAGAACACAGTTTAAGACCGTAGGCTCTGGAACAAGACAGATCTGACACAATTGCCACTCAAGAGCTGTGAGTCCTTGAGTAAACGTATTAGCTTCTCTAAGTCTCAGTTTTCTCATCTGTACAATGGGGAGGATGAAAATAATACCTGTGTTGACAGCGTGTTGTGAGGATCAGGTGAATAACATATACAAGGTGCTTAGTACCTAGCACATACCCCTCAATAAAAGAGTAACTTGGGTTTTATTCTTAATACCAGTATCTTTTTCTCTAAATCCTCATCAGGTATTTCTTTTGATAATTTTGCCTATTCATTTTAGATCAGCTTCCAGAAAAGTTGTTACTCTAAGATACAGACATGTATATACATTTGAATTCCTCCTCTTTTATACCAACTGCTTTAAAAAAAAAAATAGCTAAGGATGTTACAGACACAATTAAATCCACTTGTAATATAATGCTTCAATGAATCTTTCTATGAAATTTGTTAGGAATATTTTAATATTTTCATGCCCACGAACCTCAGTCTAAGTCTATAACATACTGCAAAAATCACAGTAAACATGTTCATTGTGCCACATGTCTTGCAATGACATTTAGACAAAAACGATGAAATCTGAACTAACCTTGTGAAAAATGTGGTGTAGCTAACTTCTGTGTAAAATTGTCAATTCCAACTTCTGACTATCCCTGACAAGAAGCCCTGGACGCCCTTAACGTGAACTTCAAAGCAAAACATTTCATGAGACAAGAACCAAGATGTACAATTGTATTTCAAATGGATTTATGCCTTCTAACTAATTGAGTAGTTAACTATGCTAATATATTCGTGTCTCTCTGCCGTTTTATAATTCTTCCACTAGACAATGCCATAGAACTGGAGGTTGTGAGATTAAAGAGCAGAGAGCCTAGAGATTTCTGTAAACCTCTTTTCTATAGGAAGCCAGGTTAGACTTCCAAAACAGCTTATGTAGTTCTTGTGTCTCTCCGAGCATTTTATTTCTGTAGCAGATGTATTGCTTCTCAGAAGACAGACTCTTTTAATTAGGTATTACAGCCTGAGGGGGGAAAGCTTCAAGCTTTTCTGTTTAGACAGGACCAACTTGAAAGTGACAATACTGGATGCACTAAGCAGTCTCGTCTCCCACGATTGATCAAAACACGATGGAGGAAACAGAGGCAAAAGCGGAGTTTATTCCCTCTGAATTTCGTGCTTTCTGTCATTGCCAGGTGGCGCTGGGGGCCAGCAGGGCTTCCTGGGATGCATCCGTTCCCTGAGGATGAATGGAGTGACACTCGACCTGGAGGAGAGGGCAAAGGTCACATCCGGGTTCATATCCGGATGTTCGGGTCACTGCACCAGCTACGGGACGAACTGTGAAAACGGAGGCAAATGCATAGAGAAGTACCACGGCTACTCCTGCGACTGCTCGGGCACCGCGTACGACGGGACGTTTTGCAACAAAGGTAAGGTGGAACCGGTCTCCAGAGCCATTTTGCACACCTTTTGCAGCCCAGATCTTCTATTTAATGATTTTTTTCAGCTACAAACAAGTATGTTTTATTCTGAGGTTAAGATGATCAGAATTTTTCTCCCACCTTGGGTAGGAAGTTTCCTAAACGATTCCCTGGTCGTTTTGCTTGGTAAGAGAAGTCTTGAGTGTGGGGCAGAATTTCCCCCAGATTCCAGCAAATTGTTCACCGACTGCAATATCACAAAGCAAACAGCCTCATCGCTTATTTTGTAAGTGACAAAATAAGTGGCCACTGAGAGGGGACTCAAGCCTGACCCTCCACATCAGGATCTCCAATCGATCAATTGATCTATTGATCGCTGCAGTAAATCAGCCAGTGCAGCCCAGTGTCGCGACGCCCCCCACGCCACCACAGGTGCTAAGTAAGAGACCAGATTCCAGACACAGTCACAAGAAAGCTCCTTTGGTCAGTCTTTGTCACTGTCATCATTATCACTCTTACTCAGGACGCCTTTGTGAGTGGTTCTCAGCCTCAGCTTAACTGCAGGAATATCGAAATACCTCATCTCCTTGGGGAGCTCAGAGCATCTGTTAGCACTGTGATAGTCACTGTCTGTGACTTAATTTCCCATGTATAAACAAGAGGCATGAACAGAGGAGAAGCTGGCACTTCTCCTAAGCTACAATTGAAATGCATGTAAATCTCTCTTCTCTTTCTAATGAATGTATAGCGTTTGGGTAAAGTTTCCTGTAAATGGTTGATGCATCTCTTGATAAGAAGCTTTACATAAGTAGCCCATTCACACTCTCATGAATACATGGGGGTTGTTTATGCTGGCATTATTCACACAAGATGCTGCACACAGAAGGAGGAATTGTTCCATAACATTCTCTGTACATCCAGGCTACTGTCTGGCAGTGCTATAATATGAGCATACAAATTAGGGCAGGCAGGGTTTGAAGAATGAGCGTGAGACAACAACAAAGGTGGAAAGGCATACCATTGATGCATAATACCACAGCACATTAACGGTGCTGTTACAGGGCATTTTTCTGCTCAGAACAACAGGGTTCCATGATTTTCCCGTGGCACACAATGGAAGGGGCTTGCGGAACACATTAATTTTGCACTTGTAGAAATGACAGTCTTGCAATTACCATTTATTGTGCTTGATGCTAATTTAATGCAGTCATTTCCTCGCCAAAGTAATGTCTGAATGCAATCAAGCAAGCGCTAATGCCTGAGAGATTCCTCTACGTAAGTACCAATTTAAAGAAAATCACGATCCCCTTATTTTTGGAGAGTTAGGTTAAACACAGTACTCACACCAAACCTCTGGAGGTTAATAGGCAACATACATGAATAGAAAGACAGGAGTGTATCTCCTTCAGTTTAGCCAATGTTGGGGATCCAGTTAAATTTAGCCTCTGTGTTCCCTTTGACGTTATTCCAAAGTGTTTAACAAAAGACATCCAAATATTCCTTTTGCATCAGTTCAGCAGGATGAGCTTACATTTGATTTAATTAGTGGCTTTAATCAAAAAATTAAAATAAGAGACTGCAAAACATATTTGGAAGGTATTTATGAGCATCCTTCTGAGTCAAGTATCTTCTTGACTTGGGAGAATGACAGAGGTGCTGGTTTGGAGGAACCACGCAACCAGCCATGAGAGCTTTATCTGTGCTGGAACTAGCTCCTTCGTGTACCTGGAGGATGATCCATGTGCGTTTTCCAGCCTGGTGCTTCCTCTGCTCTGGGCCTCACCCCTACACCCCGGCCCAGGTATCCTAGTGCCTGCACAGCAGTTCCCATGACACCCCTCACTCTGGCGCTGCAGCCAAACAGCCCAGCCTCAGGAATGACTAGCCATGTGAATTGGCCAAAGAACACGCTCTATGAAGCCCCTCTCTGGCCTTCCTTTGATGCTATCAGCCTGTGCTTGTGGACATGGAAAAACGTTCACAGTATTTTGCTAAGTGAATGAAGCAAGTCGCAACCTACCATACGTAGCCTGATTACATGTTTATACAAAATCAAAAACACACAGAGGTAAGGAAAATAAACTGTGGGAATACACACCAAAATATTAACTGTGGTTATTTGTTGCAGGAGGAGAGAATACCTGTATTTTTAAATTTCTTTTTTGCTTAGCTATAATTTTCTTATCTTTACACGATGATATATTATCTCTAACTTCATCATTTTTTCTTCTTCTTTGGAAAAGCAATAGTAGGAGGCAGAGTTCTTACGCCAGGTATTTGAGCGCTAACTATGTTGAGTCAGAAAATACCTAGCTATTCACTAGAAATTGTTGTACCATCTAGTTATACTATCTGGAATGGAGTAGCATATCAGGCAAAAATTGCAGGTAATCACATTACCTCTGAAAATCTATCTTTCAATTCATGTAACAGAACCTATTTTGCCACAGGCATCCAAAGCAGTCCCCATTCAGACAGGCACTGGAGCAAGAACCTCAAGACACAGTATCACACTCAGCCACATGAGAGGCTCGCCACCAGAACAGGCTTTGGACCCAAGGCAGCCCAACAGGACAGATCAGCCAGGTCTCCTCCCTGCATGGGATTAGCCCATTCAGGAGAATGGTGCGCAAACAGCCCACACTGCTTGCATTCTCTATGTTTTTCTCTCCTTCTCCCCTTTCCTGTTTCTCATCCTCCTCCTCCTCCCCATCCCTCTGCCATGAGCACATTCTTTATGCCTACACCTACCTCCGTATCAATCTCCATATCTGTTTCTCGCTCCCCACGTTCCAGACCCACGTTCCCTAGCTCCCTTTCTTTTGCCTGAGTACACAGTTGAATCTGTAATTAAGTTACCGCATACTGTCACTGCCCTGGATGCAGGAAAGCAGGCCTGGACTCAGGCAGGTCCGCAGTGACGACCCTTCTGCTCTGTAGATGATGCACCCGGAGCCAGTATCCAAACAATTCCATAGAGTCAAGAAAGTCCTGCCTGCTGTCCTCTAACCTCTTATCAAAAACTGCTTCCAGTGCCTTTTTCAAGGGGATCCAAACTTGTCAAGTTTGACCACCCGTTAAAGTGTTGACTCACCAGGGCTGTTTTGCATCTTAAACAGGAGTGCGGACAGGGGGAACATTTCATGTTTTGGAGACAGCTCAAGGGCATTCTGGAAACCCTTGAAATACTTGACCACATAGGCCATCACTTCACCTGTCTACAGATAACTGTGCAGTATCCCATCTTCCCAGGATGTTCACCAGCCGGCAGCAATGTAACTCAGCTGGGACAGGTCTGCTCCCTGGCAGATTCCTGGGCAACCCATCGGCTAAGGCTGTGGATGTATCTTGGAGCAGAGAGGATCACCCTAGCCCATGTAGAAGGCTTAACTGAGGTTCTGTCATCCCCAGGAGTGCTGGGGACCAAATGGATAATTGTTTGGTCATGCCAAAGATAGTTTTCTCTAAAAATGTTCCTTCTTAGGTAGTCAAGCTCCAAAACGCTCAAGAATTTTATGATTATCAATGTCATTTTTATTACTAACCAAAAATCAGAAACATAGTTCACTATGTTTAAGCATGCTCTCCCTGTATCTTCTCTGTTTTTAAGCAAGAGGGAAAATATTAATAACAGACTCAGAGTGGCTACAGAAATTTCTGTGTTTAATTTTTTGTGGTTGAATGCTGTAGTGGGCTGAATAGCGTCCCCCTAAAATTCGCGTTCTCCCAAAACCTCAGAATGTGACCTTGTGTGGAAATAAGGTCTTTGCAGATGTAGTTAAGTTAAGGTGGGGTCATACGAGATTAGGGTGGGCCCTAAATCCAGTGGGTGTTTCCTTATAAGAAGAGGAGACACCAGACGAACAGAAAAGAGGCCATGAGGCGATGGAGGCAGAGATGGGAGTTTTGCTGCCAGAGGTCAAGGAACACCTGAGCCTCCAGAGGCCAGAAGAGGCAAAGACGGATTCCTCCCTATCGTCTTGGAAGAAGCACGGGCTGGCTGACACCTTGATTTCAGACTCCTGGCCTCCAGAACTGTGAGGGAATAAACTTCTGTTGTCTTAACCCACCCAGTTTGCGGTACTTTGTTATGGAAGCCCTAGGAAAATAAGACAAGGTGATAACAAAAATCTGTAGTCTTTTTAATATTTCTGCTCTTAACAAGGATGACAGTTGACATTTGTTGAGAACTGATTATGTGCTGGGCAGTGTGCTAAGCTCTCTAATTGCATTAGCATCAATTAATCCTCGTCACAGCCTGATCAGAGAGTCGCCATTATTATTATCTCCATTTCGTAGAGAAGGACATGGAAACACAGATCGGTGTAGTCTTAATAACTTGCCCCAAGGTTCAGCTACTAGTAACTGGCAAGACTCCCTTTCCTTTAATTTTATATCAACTAAAACCACAGCCCCTAGTCTTAAAGCTTTTTGTGATTGAATAAAAAATTAGAATGTTACTGGATGCAGAATTTATTGTAAGAAAAAATAGGATATAAGATCTGAACGGGGACTCTCCCTTTTTCGCCACATTTAGGTGTAAGGTAAACTCCTTCACTGACTCATTGATTGAACAGACACTGTCTGAGCACCTAATGTGCCCAGAAGCCTGGAATATGTAGTTGAGTCTGATGACTCCGAAATTTTCAAAACATTTCAGTGGTTTATAGATACGAAATCTGGAAAGCCAAGGCTAGATGACAGCAATGTGTGTGAATCAGATGTCACCCGGGCTGCTGAAAACAATTCTTCATTATGACCCTTCCCTGAGCCAAGTTTAGCAAGAACTTATCATCAAGAGGCACAAAAATAGCCCCGAATTCACTTATCTGCACTTTTTTTTCCTATAAAAGTTTTTATGTTCCTCTGCCAAACTGGAACTGCAGTTGAAAAATACTTATCTTTAAACACTCTGAAACTATTTACTGAGTTTAGAGAGTTCTGTTTTCTTCCCAAGCATTTACTTGTTTGTTGCTTGAAGTCTAAAACTTGCAGAACCAGGGTCGCAGAACTGCTGAGCAGCTAAGAGTGAGGAATGGATGCTTTAGTCACTGCAGTGTCACTGTCATTGACAGTCACACAAATGCAGGCCACCATCTCTGTGGTCCAGCTAAGTCTCCTCCTCTCCCTGTGAGCATTGTGACATTGACTAATATTTTTGATCTGTATTATTAATGTGGTAGAAGAAATTATTTATGGCCAATTCAAGTCCCAGCCTAGAATATGATGATGGTATTAGATGTGAGTTTGAATCCCTCTTCCTCACTTACCCGTTGTGTAACCTTGGGAAAATTGTCACTAAGCCTCATCTTGAGGGATTCGTGATACCGACCTCTCAAGGCCACTGTGAAAATCTCATGGAATAATGTGAACACACTTCCCAGTGGAGAACCTGGCACACATCAGTCCAACTGCAAATGTCACCTTTCATTCTCAGCACCTCTTCCCATTTTTGTTCGTGTTTTGTTCTTGCTTTAAATCATGTCACCCTTTCCTCTTTTAAAAGCCCCAAACGTCAAATGCCTCACTGGCATCATTTCAACGATCCCTGAGTACTAGCTTATCATTGCGGTACTCCAGGAGCAATGGCAATGTCATAAAACATTATCTCTACTTAATTTTGGTCAAAGTAATAGTATTCTGAAGGTACAATGAAGGCTCCAAAACCTAAGCCTTCTGGATTGAGGAACATGCAGAGATTCTGGAAGATATAATTGCAAACCACACCCAGTGCATCCCAGAGGTCACATCAAGTAGTGCGATTTCCAGTGCACCTTGGCAACCCCTGCATCCCTTCCCAACACAAAGCCCATCAGGAGATAACACTGGAGAGGTTCTGGACACCTTTGTGCTAGAAGGAGACCTCAGACTCAAGTCCAGGTTAAACCTCTAGGGAAGGGAGGATTTTCCGTCTTGCCTCCTGGTACGTTTCATGTTGGATGAAGACTGCACAAACTCTGCTCCACAGCTCCACGTGTACATCAGGGACCACAGTAAATCTACGGCCTGCCATTTGAGAGCAGATTGGAAGCCTTAAACAAAGAGAAAATTGATGAATACAAAATATAAACAAGTAGAGGAGAAAAAGAAGAGAAATATTGAAGTTATGCATCTTAGAGTCACATCCCTGTATGAAACCCGTTAAGCTGTTGGTGGCAATGGCTGTTGTTCTCAGGTCTACCCACCCAGTCTCAATAATCCCAGCTGGGAGGACAGTTCCACACCAGTGGGAGGAGATACTTCTCACAGCCTTCTTTTTCATTTCCAGTTGGAACCGGAGGTTTGATAGATTTGGAAGATGGCCCAAAGGAACAAGAATAGAATCCTTTTTCCTTCTCTTCTTAGAGTGTTGTTGAAGGAGGGAAAATATCCCTTCTCTCTTAATACACTTTTTAACTCTTCAAGCCTTGGGATATAACTTAAGAGTATCACGGCAACTGTGATGGTTATTTTTGGCTGTCAACTTGACTAAATGAACGCATACCTAGAAACCTGGGGAAGCGTTATTTCTGGGTGTGTCTGTGAGCACGTTTCCAGAGGAGATTAGCACGTGATTCTGAGTAGACAAGGCGGAGAAGAGCGGACCTCCATGTGGGCAGGCACCACCCAGTTGTCTGGGGGCAAGTGAACAAAAGCAGAGAACAGGCGAAAGGGTCGATCTTTCTGCTGGAGCCGGGATACACTCTTCCTTGCCTGTTTTTGGACAATTCCAGGCCCCCTGGCCTTTGGACTGCAGGACTCACACCAGTTCCCCTTTCACACCCCCTGCTCTGTGGCCTTTGCCCTCAAACTGAGAGTTACACCATCGGCTTCCCTGGCTCTGAGGCTTTCAGACATGGACTGAGCCACACTACCGACATCCCAGAGTCTCCAGCTTGCAGATGGCTTGTAGCGGGACTTCTCAGCCCCTATAATCACGTGGGCCAGTTCACCTAAGAAGTCTGTGTCCTATTGGTTCTGTCTCTCTGGAGAACCCTAATACAGAAACACATGAAGATTATCTACTTAAATGCTTTAAAAAAAAGGAAAGAAGAGAAGAGAAAAAAGTAGTAAAATACTTATGGATAAAAGTCTATATACGGACAAAAGTCCACAAATACTTATAGACAAAAGAAAATACTTTTGTCTTGATTCCAGAAAGTCAATGCTGCGGACATAGCAGACAAGTTTAAGTGACTTCATTACAGAATTTGGTTGTGGTAAAATAACATTCCTCCTATCCCAGGCTTCTCTTCAGGGTCCCAGATATTAAGGATCGCCTGGCCAATTAACTTTCCCACAGGAAGGGATTTAAAACTTCAGTGGATAAAAAGCCAGTGCATTGTAAAACTTTCGAAATGTAATAGAGGACAATGTGTTTGGACTTTGCTTTGGTTGCAGGATAAATCACATTTTGTTCAAGTTTGTGCCATTATCTAATCCCCACCGGTTTGGGGATACAACTGATTTTTTTCCCTGCATGTTTTATTTGTGTGTGTTGTTGAGTGTTTTTATTTCCCAGGCTTCGGAACGATCAGAACTCTAAATAACATGAAGTTTACAACAATAACACTCTATCTTTTCACACATATTAGCTCCTTGACTTCAGCTGAAACTCTATACATTTCTTTTCTTTCGTGAGCCTAAAAGGAACCAGTCTGATAAATCGTCCTGAGAATTTTGCTTTTAAATCGCTCATGTTCTCGGCTCCCCTGCAAGCAGGTCCATTCACCAACGTCCAGGTCGCCTGGAGTACTTCATCGCATCGACGGGCCGCGAGAACCTGCCTCTGACACACGATTTCTTCACACCCGTCTTCTGCGCTCGTCATTTAGCTCTGACCTTAGCGACTGGGCTCCTTCTGGGCGTCCCTTGGCTGGAGGAAATTTACTTTCTTAAATGATCGAGTCCAAGGGTTTTGAACTGACCTCTCAGGTGTTTGGTAGCCTGCCCGTCTCACAGGCCAGCCTGGCTTTGGACGCATTCACATATTTTCACTTCTATCACTTCCAATCGATTGCCGCGGTTGATTTAGATAAATGGGCATTTTACTCTTTTTCTAGTTAAAACCAAACCTGAGGAAACAGAAATTATTAGAACTGTGCTCTCTGAGCCCTCCTTTGCTTGGCCTTTTAAATGTACTATCTTCATATTCTCGTGAGGACTGGGCATAGGATACAGTGAAATGTTTAACTCGGCTTAAGAATACTAGCTGAGCCTTGCAAGGTATGAGTTTATCAGTATAAGGTAGCTTCTGAAGTGTTCAAGGTCTATAAGGCAAAGATTCTCAACTCAATTGAAATATTGGCAGTAAAATCTAATATACCTACGTTCTGTATGAACGAAGCAAGATCAAGTGCCTTGATCACTAATAATAATTTTATTCCTGCATGTACACTGGGCATAGTGGAGTATGGGATGCTCCCAACAGCCTGCTCTGTGAGAGGCAGTGGACTGCCAGTGCAGAACGCCAGGGTGGACGGGAGGAAGCTCGGAGGGAAGAGGGTGGGACAGACCCAACTGCAGCCCAGAGGGTAGCCGCCAGAGGACAGAGTGAGACCTGCACATGGACAACCCACGCCGAAGGTTCTAACGGGAGGGCTGGTTTCAAAGTGGCGTCCCCGGGTAGCATGGCTGACAGTGGTGGGTCACACCTGAATTCTGAAGGCAGAAGACGCTTTGAAAAACACTTGTCAAGAAAGAATCTCAAGTCTAAAGATTCAAGAAGCCCTATGAACTTCATACATAACAAAAGTTGAAAAAAAAAAATTAAAGCTATATCAAGACCCAAAGACAAAATTTTTACAACATCCCAGTTTTCAAAAACTTGTCCTTGATACAATACAATTGATATTTTCAAGAAATACTTATTTGCTTTTGATATTACAAAATTGGATTGCTTTAGAAAATTAATAGGGCAAAGTACTTTAGGCTTTAGATCAGTTTACTCTTTTTCAATTTATACTCACCAGCCAATAACATTTTGTGCAGCTTTGCCTTCATTGGTTTCTAATATGAAAACAATAGGGAATTTTTCCCATTTTCCAGAAATTTATTGCGATAATGAGTATGCTTTTCCTCAAAATACTCACGCTTCTCCTCCAGCTTTCTCCCCTCACTCCCCTTCCGTGTAATCTTATCTGAGCCTAACGGATACCCTCTCTTTCAGTATTTCTTCTTTAAAGATACCCTTTTAAAGATACCACTTCAAAGGCTGAGCAACAAATTGATATGTAAATATTAATAACAGATCATTTTTGCTTTTTGTTAAAGGAAGTCTTCCAAGAATTTCTCTTTATTAGCTTAAACATTACGAAATTTTATTTCATTATCCTGAAGCTCAGGCTCAACTAATGCAACTCTGCTTCCTTTAGACTTGCGCAAATGACTTAGCGTTCACCCACTCCAGTGGCGGTTTTGCTGCTCGTGTTTCTCCCCAGGGAGTTGGGTCGAGTACAGCTTAGAGGAAAAATCCCAAATTCTAGCCCACATGTGAATCACCCACTCAGCAATCCTCGCAGGCTCCAAAATATTCTTTCAGATCTTCTATTCCTTTCCACCCTATCTCTATGACCAGAAACACAACCAACACTATTCTAAATTAATTTTGTTTTTTTAAAAAAGAGAGAGAAATTTGTCCTTTTTGAGTTTATCCCAGTAAAAGAGGGACACTAATATTATATAGGACAGTACAGCAAGAATGACTTGAATTTCAGTTTCAGCTTTATTGAAAACAGAAGTGAACCATCATATAACTATCTTGGCATTCTGTCTCTTTATAAATTACATTGATTGTATAAAATGCATCATTCACAGAAGTGGGGATCAAGTAAGTTGATGTTAGTGAAAGTGCTCTGAAAATCATTAATATTATAAAATGCAAACTCTTACTAAGATTATTAATCACTGAGTCAGAGGTCCTGGAGTTGAAAGAGGTCCTCTTTAATGAGAGTCCTGCAAAGTGTAACTCATTGTCATCTAAAAGCCACCAGGAAATCTTGCACAGAACTTTTCTGTCCACATTGGTAGTATTGCCATCACTGGGAGCAAACAGCTAAACCCTTCCACCTGTTTGCATTAGTGCTTACCCATGTGTCTGTAGGCGGTGAGGTGCATTATCCACGAGCTCAGAGATCACAAAGCCCAGCAAGACTTCAGGCCCCAGAGCTGTACTGTTTCGTGGCATGCAGTGCTGTATTTGTGGTCACTCCAGCACATGAATGTCATGGCCCTGCTTACATTCCCATCTCTGTCATGGAATTGTCATGAATCATTTGGCCTGGAAGGAACATCATTAAAGCAGCAAGCACACTTGAGATTAAACAAGAATGAAGTCTGAAGCATCCTCTTGCAGTTGTAATTGAGATCTTTAGCAAATAATATTGATTCCTTGAATATCTTACAGAGTTTCAGAAAATACAAAGTGACTGCTTTATTTTAGAAAGCTCATCCAAAATTTTCCTATTATCCCAAATGATGAACAGCCTCTCTACATCCTCTGCCCCATTACTAAGGATGACAACTCCAGTTCCGGTTAATGAATCCAGATTTTTTTCCTGTCTAAGCTAAATGTAACCCAAATATTTGCACAAGTCCATTGCTAGTCACCACTTAGTTTTCAGAATGAGAGATTAATGTGGTTATAAGTAAAACGCTTTCTAAAACTTTCTTATCGAAGTAATCTAATTTAATCCCCTTTTAAGTAGGCCTATTTTAGCCTGTTGACTCTTATATTTCCCTAATGTCTCTTATAAAGGAATCTTGTAAATTCAGTTAAAAACATAAATTAAGTCATGTAAATCAGATTGAAACAGTAGACCAAGTTATGAATTTCAAACAAGTTTATAGTCCCCCTCCTGTAGTAACTAACTTAAAATCTTATCTTCTGTGGCTTTGTACAATATTCTCCTGAATCATTAGCCACATGTGGTTATTACGGTACTTAATAACTTACTTAAAAATATCAAGAACTATTTCAAAAAGTTTTATTTCTATTACTATAATGAATTTATGGTTATTCAGACTTTCAGCTTTTGCCCTAACATTTAAATGTCATTGAGTAACTTATCTCAATATTTCTTCAATTAATCTCCGTGGTTAAGAGTTCATGAAGCTCTTTTTGTCGCAAAATCAGAGCATCTCGCAGTTGACGAGGATAGGGCATACTTTCATGTTCAACTGACATTTTATCAAACACCTCCTTTTATGCTGGGCACTGAACTAAGTACATTCACATCGTCTTACGTTATTTTATCACCAGAGTGACTCTAAGACATAGACATTATCACTTCTGTTTTGAAAATGAAGAAACCGAGACTTCTAGAGGTTAAGTGTATTATCCAAAATCACATTGCTGGTAAATGGCAGGTCGGGATCTTGCCCAGTTGTCCCCTTTCCATCATATCGCCCTGACGACTGAGGGTGGGCCTGAGTCCCAAAAGAAAGTTCAGAATAAGTTTCCCTCTTTCTTTACCTTTCTTTCTAATCTGTGTGGCTGAGCACGTACACACACACACACACACACACACACACACACACACACACACACTAGAAAGACAGAGCCAGATGTGTGGGGCCTGTCAGTTTCTAACTGTGAACTCAGATAACAAGATATTTCTTTGAGTTTTTAGGGCACCACCCGCACACTGTATCCATGATTTTGTGTCGATAGTGGAGAAGACCTCTCTCCCCAAATATATGAGGAGAGCAATAAAACAAGAGCTAGGGAGGATCTGCCCAAATAAATTCTTCTGACCTGAGAGACCGCTTCCGATTGCTTTATAACAAAGAAGGTGATTCGCAGGGTAAATACAGGCCATGCCCTGTGAGTTTTCTTATTGATGAAATCCATGCTTTGAATTACTGATTGGTGGCCACAGAAGGATGGCAGCAGTCTCTCTGTTCCCGTCTGGGGACGGTGCTATGTGTGACAAGCGTCTGATGACTGAAATTCAAAAATCCAAACAAAGCATGGAAGCAATCAAAAAACAACCTCTACATCCATTCTTACAGGGAGATAGGCAGGTGGCAATTGGCCGGCCACAGCTGCCTCCCTGCGTGGTTGCACGATTGTCACAAAGAGGAATTCAGGCTGCAGCCGTGAGCCTTGGCCTCCATGCAGCTCAAGCGCCTTCGTTAGGGCTCCACACAACGCTCTGATCACAGCGTGAGATTTCCCTCCTCTGGCTAAGGGATAATGGGAAAATTATGACTCAAATTTATCCTCTAGAAAGAAAAAAAGAATTCAGAAACCAGGACGCGGCCTGCAAGCATGCTAGAACCCAGAGAATGCCTCCCTTTTTATGATGACCGACCCTATGAATAGAGAGCTGTCCCTGCCCGGCCCCAGCCCACCCATTGCAGCCCCCACCGCCATCCAGCGCAATCACACGCACCCCCACCAAAGCCACCCGCTGCCATTGCAAGGGGGAATCACTGATACTTTTTAAAATTAAACTTTTAGAGAATCTGTGAGCTCAGATGGGAGAAATTGTGGGAGAGTTGAATAGTTTAAGGAATATGCGTGGAGACCGGCCACTCTTCGCCCTCGGTGGTTTCCTTTGAACCGCCCGACTTGTCCCCTTTCTGTCCTTTCTGTCCTGTCATTCTAACAATTAGAGCAGCCTTTGAATCAGCAGGAGCGGGGCTGGAGCATGGTGGGGCCGTTCCTCGTCCACCTGGAACGTGGGTAGAATCAGTGAGGCTGAGTTCTCACCAGAACAGCCGCTCTGAGCAGGGGCCGTGTGATTGGGCGTTGAGGAAAATGTGGGCAAGCTCTGAGAAAGTAGTTAAGGTGACTTCTGGGAGGACAGGGAGTTGAAGCCCTTTCCTAAGAGTCTGGAGGGTGAGGCAGTCAAAGATGCTTCACAGTCTTGCCTGAGACCAGCCCTGCACTGGCAAAAAAGGAGAGGAAACTTATTTCCTCTCCCCTTCCGGCAGTTTCCCTTACTGCTAAGATCCAGAATCCAGGCTAAGGGCATTAGTGCTATAATTTTGTTACGTGAGCACATAAATGATATTCAGTTATTGATCCACATCAGCATACTGTACTGTAGGAAAATGTATTCTGGAGTTCTTAAAATCAATTTATATTATTATCATGTGCTTCGTATCATTACGTGTGTAGCGTTAGCACATATAGCGTGAACCTGTTCGCTTGAAACCACTTGGTCTTCGTACCCATCATTTAAAAATACTGCTTAATATTATTCCACCCAACGGACTTACCAAAATTTATTTAACCTAAATATTTCACAATAGGGAAATGGTGATTTCAATTTCTGTTCTTAAAATTGTTTCCAATTTTTTATTGTCAGTAAGATGGCAGTAAATGTTTTTTGCAAATGGCATTTCAATATTTTACATTATTTGCTTAGGATGGATTGCCAGATGCAGAGAGGTAGAGTCAGAGGGTGTAAAATGCTTACGGCTTCTCATACACAGAGCCAATCTGTTTTCCCAAACACGGCGCCAGAACACATGCAGTATACGCCGAGAATGCCCGGTTCTCTGAACGCTATCAGCAGTGTTTTCCTTTTTTTATTGTCACGAAAATAATAAGCCAAAAATGGTCACCTATTCACCTTTGCCTCCCCCAAAATCCCTGGGAAAGGATTTTGAGAAATGTTTAAAGATACAAGTGAGCCTGAACAAAGAGGCCGGGAGAGGACGGCAACCAAGTGGAGGAAAACACACTTGGCAGAGGAAGGGAAGTCGCAGGCTGAGCTGGTTGAGGGGGACACACAGGAGCAAGCAGGTTGGTGCTCTGTCCCCTCCACCCTGGGAGACTCAGAAATGCGGGGCTCCTGGTAGCTCAGAAAGGTGGAGTTGAAAACAGAAGGATCAGCTAGAAGTTTCTGTAAGAAGCTGATCGTCTCCTCACCCCCTGCAGCCGGGCCACTGCCCCAGTGCCAAATAGGGCAGAAGACCAGAGAGTTCTCTCTGCAGGGGCTTCTTATATCTCTCTGATGGCGTGGGGGATTGTATTTTCCAAAGACGGCTGCCACGGCAGCGTCCCTGACGCCTGCACACACACAGCCTTGACACAGCCCCACCGAGAGGGGAGTAAGCTTCCCCCTCCCAGAGTCTGCACAGCCGTGGGACTTGCGGGAAGCAGCAGAATGTGGCCGGAAGGATGCTGCGTGACCCCCAAAGCTGGGTTGCAGAGGCAGCGGGACACCTGCCTCGGGAACTGGGTCACTCGCGCTGGAGCCCTGGTCACCCCGGAAAGCAGTTGACTGCCCTGAGGCCGGGAGGCTGGAGGCTGCTGAGCTAGCCCACGTGGAGTGACGACCTGGGAAAGCCTGAGACGACCTGCACAGGCGACAGAGGCCTGGCCAGCGCCCGGCTCCTCCAGGTGCAGCCAGGAATCCCCTGAGAGGCTCCAAGCTCAAGCTGCCTCATTGAGATCTTCCAATTTCCTGATGCACAGAAACCATTAGAGACAATAAAATTATTATTGTTTTTCAAAACACCAAGTTTTGGGAGCAATTTGTTATGCAGCAACAGGGATTAAACAAAAGACGAATGATAGTTATTTTTTTTCTTTTTTTTTTTTTTTTGCTTTTTCAAAAGACCTTATTCTCCAAGCATTATCTTTGTTTGTGTTAAATCCTTTGTATTAGCCAAGGTTCTCCAGAGAGACAGAACCGATAGGAAATCTACATCTACATCTGTATCTGTAATTAGGAGAGGGGATTTAATAGAGGAACTGGCTCACGTGACCGTGGAGGCCAAGAGGTCCCACAGTGGGCAGTTTGCAAGGTGGAGAACCAGGAAACCATAGCCCAGCTCAGTCCGAGTCCAAAGGCCCCAGAACCAGGAAAGCTGATGGTGTAACTCTCAGTCTAAGGCTGAGAGCCTGGGAAACCGGGGGCGCGCAGCGGGTGGGGGACTCATGCAAGTCCCAGGGTCCAAAGGTCAGAGAACCTGGAGTCTGATATCCAAGGACAGGAGATATCCCATCTCCAAGAGAGAGAAAAAGAGAGAAGGAGGGTAGGGAAAGAAGGAGAAAAGAAAGAAGAAAAAAGATCATGAATTCATGTCATTAAAAGTCTCCAATTATTAGGTATAAATAGAAAATTCAAAATGCTTGTGGAATATTGATAAATGAAGATTCCAGGACAACAGCTATGCAGCCGATGGAGAGAGTGACCAGTACAGATAGAAAGAGGAAGATGAAGAGCTCAAGGGGAATGTCTCTGTCCTAGTCTGTTTGGGCTGTGCTATGGCTGGACCGTGTCCCCGGAAAGCACCTGTCGGAAATGTAATCCCCAGTGCAACCCTCTTGGGAGGTGGGGCCAATGAGAGGTCATGAGGGTTC
This sequence comes from Lepilemur ruficaudatus, assembly GCA_963574885.1. Lineage (NCBI taxonomy): Eukaryota > Metazoa > Chordata > Mammalia > Primates > Lepilemuridae > Lepilemur > Lepilemur ruficaudatus. The sequence goes on along the minus strand of CAUYRT010056720.1, from coordinate 65,039 downwards.
TGCCCTCATGAATGGACTGATGCTGTTATCAACGGACTAGGTTCCTTGTGAAAGGACAAGTTTGGCCCCCTCTTTGTCTCTCTCCCCTGCCCTCTCTTTGCCCTTCCACAGTGGGATGATATGACAAGAAGGCCCTTGCAAGATGCCATCCCCTCGATCTTAGACTTCCCAGCCTCCAGAACCATAAGCCAATAAATCTGTGTGCATTATAAACTACCCAGTCTCGAGTATTCTGTCATAGCAGCACAAAACCAACTAAGACAGGCTGCTGTAACAGACTGCCATAGACCGGGGGGTTTACACAACACTTACTTCCCACAGTTCTGGAGGCTGCATGTCTGAGAGCATGTGCCAGCCTGGTCAGGGCCTGGCAAGGGCCTCTTGCAGGTTGCAGACCACTGACTTGCTATGAGTCTGTCCCCACACGGCAGGAAGAGAACTAGCGAGCCCTCTGGGGTCGCTCTCGTAAGGGCACTGATCCCACGGCCCCACCCTCGCCACTGAATCGCTTCCCAAAGGCCCCACCTCCTCATGCATCACCCTGGGGTGAGGACTCAACAGGAACCGAGGGTGGGAGGAGACAAACAGTCCATAACCGTCTCCAAGGAAAATATGAAACCGTGTACTTACGTTTACTGGGGAGAGAGTTGTTCCTCCAGTGGAAAGTCGGGGTACATTAGTGATGGGTGTGCAGAAAACAAGGCAAATGAAGAAACAAAAGATTGCACTAGAATGTAGAGGCAAGTGTTGTACAAAATACATGCAATCAAGACAAACAATATGAGCACGTTACTCAGAAATGTGAAGTTAATGCCCGAGAGAGCAAGATTGCTCGTGAGGGGTGGGGAGTGGGAGAGGCAGAGGCAGAGGGGGACTCCTGTTAGGTGTTTCAAGCCCTACAGAAACACTCGAGTCCTTAGACTAGATATGTCTTAACATCCATCAAAACTGATAAACTTCAATATCACATTAAAATGATTGCTGAAAAATGCAAGTAAAAATAGAGTGAAGTTATTTTTATGTCTCTCTCTCAAAGCCAACTGATATCAAAAAGAAGGAAACGGAGGACAAAAACCATTCTTCTTCCATAAAATATGGCAACGCTCATTGCCACAAACCAAATCAGGAAGGCCACGTGATACACGCCAACTACTTTGAAATTGGGATCTCTCTGAGGGGGCAGTAAATTCGTGGGTTTTTTTAACTTTAGCTTACTCAAAGTCCGGCAATGCCTTTAGTTCTGTTTCAATTTCTTCATCCTATTACTTTCTTATGAAATATGAATTTAGTTTTTCCTATAAACGTAGCAGGGGTGATTATAAGTTCTTTACATCTCTTCGTGCTGTTTGAATTTTTTATAAGGAGCACATGTATCTTTAAAAATCAACCTACTTGTTCTTTTTTAAAAATGAAGATGTTTTCTTTCCTCAAAATGAACACACTTTTGGGTAAAAGGATTTTCACCTACTTTTCTAAAATTGCGTAAGTGAATGCATTATCTTTCTTTTTCTGCAAACATTTTCCCCATACTGTTGTTTTCAGATCACATATTAAGATGTTGAAAATACCAGCCTGACCATACCGTCCAGTTAGGGAGGTCTGGTTCTGAACATCACAGACTTTTAGAGGAAGGTAAAGATCTTAAGTCTCACTCCACTCCACTCCCCAGGTACAGAGGAGGACCAGGGCCCACGTGGCCAGTGGGTAGGATGGACACAGTGACCACATGCTTTTAGGGACCCACAAGTATGTGTAAGATTTCTTCAAAAATCAGAAGAAAAAAATGAACTTTTAGGTCAAAGAAAGTAGTTTAATATGCAATGTTAATGTATTTCTTTTATGCCAATATAGCCGTAAAATATAAATTTTCATAATTTTTATGGAGGAAAACGACCACCACAAAGGCCAGTGTTCCTAGGGCCCGCAAAAGTCATAATGTGGTCCTGACGAGGACCCCAGGACCTGAAAAGATTCCTGGAATTGTGGAGGCAGAGGCTGGATCTAAGCTCTTCTATTTCCTCCTCGCTGCGCTTGCTGCCATGCCCCGGCTGCTCGACACTCCGCCCCAGCAGGTCTACACTCCCCGTCTAACCGCGCCTCTAACCTCGCTCACGGTGCAGCTTCTGCTCCAGTGTGACAGGCCCATCCTCAGTTCCCACTTCTCATCACAGACATGCTCATCCTAATTCCTAGAGCCTCTCACGGTGACTTTGGTTCTCCTTCCTGCTCTCCCCACGTAGTAGACCCTTCTCCTTTCCTTCTGTCCAAGACGGACTCATCTCCAGGGACTTGGTCCCAATAGCGTCTCTTTCAAGATGCTTTAAGACCACTTCAGCCCTCCCTGAGTGATCTATACTATGTATAGGAGCATTTAATGTTTAGTACCAAACTATCTTGTTCATATTTGTTTCATGTATCTTAGTTTTCTCTCCCCGGTTATCTTGCAGGGCAGCAGTCCCCAGCCTTTTCGCACCAGGGACCAGTTTCACGGAAGACAGTTTTCCACAGACTGGGAGTGGGGATGGTTTGGGATGATTCAAGCGCATTACATTTACTGTGCAGTCAGACCTCTCTGCTAATGATAATCGTATGTGCAGCGAGTCCCCATTGCTAGCGTCACTGCCTCAGCTCCACCTCAGGTCATCAGCATTAGATTCTCATAAGGAGAGCGTGACCTAGATCCCTCACATGTGCAGTTTACAGCAGGGTTCTCACTCCCATGAGAATCTAATGCTGCTGCTGACCTGACAGGAGGCAGAGCTCAGGTGGTCATGCAAGTGATGAGTAGCAGCTGCAAATACAGATGAAGCTTCCCTCGCTCACCCACTATGCGGCTTGGTTCCTCACAGGCCACGAACAGGTACCGGTCCGTGGCCTGAGGGTTGAGGACCACTTTGTAGGGTCCTTGAGAGCAAAAGCTGTATTAGAGTTCTTCAGAAAAACAAAACGGATAGTAAATATATACATACATATCTGTAGGTCCGAGGGGATTTATTATGGGAAGTGCCTCATGCAATTAGGGAGACTGAGAAGTCCCACGGTCTGCCATCTGCAAGCTGGACACCCAAGAAAGCTGGTGCTGTAATTCAGTCTGAATCTGAAGGCCTGAGAACACGGGAGCTGATGGTGTGGCTCCCAGTTCAAGACCAAAGGCCTGAGAACCGAAGGAGGTGGTGGGGGAGATCTCAGGGCATGAGAAGAAGGATGTCCCAGCTCAAGAATAAAGAGAGAGAATTCACCCTTCCTCTACCTTTTTGTTATATCTGAACTCTCAGTGGATCAGATGGTGCCCACCCACATTGGTGATGGCAGATCTTTTCTCAACCTAATAATTCAAATACTCGTCTCTTTCAGAAACACCATCACAAATACACCTAGATATATAGACCAGCTATCTGGGCATCCCTTAACCCAGTCAAGTTGACTCATAAAATTAACCCTAACGGAAGCCACGTCTTATATACTCAGTGAGCACATGGTCAGCACTTGATAAACATCCAAATGTTTGGCAGAAATCTCTGACAACTCCCCCTATAATAATGGGGTCAAAAACCACCTTTTCTGGGTCCCCGAACTAGACGTGGCTTTCCTGTCTCATGTTTACATGTTCCATGACGACTGTCACACTGTCTGACTGTAAATTCCTTCTGGGGAGTTGGGCTGATGTCTTCCGATCCCTCCATCTCCAATTCCCGGCACAGTACCTGGTGTAAAGTAGGTGTTTGGTAAGTATTTGACAAATGAGCATTTTCTAGAACCAACCTTTACATTGAATTTCTCAGGTCTGGAGATGTCTATTTTTAACATGAGTTTCCCATCCCTGAAAAAAATAGGGGGAAAAAAAACAAGAAAGCAACTTGAAAACAGAAGAAATTGGGAAGAGTTATTTTCATAGAAGTCTTAGTTGACCTTTTTCTGTAGCTTTAAATTCCTTCCCTGTAGCATTAAATTCACCACCTAAACTATAGGTACCTTTGCAAACTAGACAAGCATCCCACTTAAACACGATTGATCTTATTGCAGTTTGTGTCTTTGGGCAATGAAACACCACAAAGACTTTTTCTACCTTTGCTCTTCCTACTTTTCTTTTCCTACCTTGCTTTTTCAAAAAATATTTTTTCAAAATGCTTTTTAAATTTTTTAAATACACACTGAAGGGATAACTTCAAAGCTGTGATATTCATCAAATAATTCAAGTTTGAATTTAGTATATCCTGTAATTGAAACTCTTTGATAAATTGTTCCAGGCACCTGCAGACCACATTTATTTCTCCATTTACTTGGTGTGCCAAATAACCTCTTCCTGAGAAATCACTAATATTTCCTGAGCAGTTGAACCATAGCAAAGACCATGGAGAGAAAAAAGGGCCCTGCTCAGGCATTCAGAGCACGTGTCCTTACAAATGCCTCCTACTGACCTGCAGAATGTTAGTGGGAGTTTAGAAATGCCTACAAAAAGAATATCTGAGTCAACATTTGACCTGTCAAATCTAATCAGTTTTGTTTTGATCACTGTGCTGAGTTGCTATTTGCAAACACTAATTGAAAGCAAAAACACAAACAGCATTTTTATAAAGAGCTTCTAGGAGAATGTCCCATTTGCACACACATATAAGATTAAGTTTCCCCAGAGCTAACCAATTTCAGGATCAATTGACTACTGGAATCAAGTAAGAGCCAGAAATTCTGATAAAGGATCAATCAAATGAAAATTCCCTGAAAAAATATTTTTGGGTGTCAAGACTCTGCAAGGGAAATTATACCTTGAAAGTACAGTTCAAATGTCTCATCTCTTAATCCCAAATGAAATAAATCAACCATCAGTGAGACTTCGAATCCCTGTGTGGCCAGGCATGGAAGGCTTCACTGCTGCAGGGTTAGCATGCTGCGGGGATCTGGGTCTAGGCACTCATCATATCATCGGAATAGGGCAGGGAGTGGGCCAGAGCGCTTGCAGCAACACTGCAGAAGACCGTAGAGGAAGTTGGGTTGGGCACAGAATGGTGACTGGCAGGCTTACCGCTGGGATGGGGGAGGTCAGCAATGAAAATAGCTTTGGCACTTGCCTAAGCATTCTAGATGTATCAGGTAGCTCATTTACTTGCACAAGAATCCAATGAGGGACATAATTTTACTAGACCCATTTTACTTACATGAAAACTGAGGCATAAATAAATAAAGTAGCTTGCTCAGTGATCCATCTAAGTGGCAGAGCAAGGATGTGAACACAGACAATTTAGCTCTAACACCTATGCCCTCAACCACTAAGCTGTGGCTCTCCTGGGGAAGTGATGAGCCTCTCTTCCAGGCAGCAGGGCAGAGGACAGCCACTGGAACTATGAGAGCCAGCAATATTCAGAGAGACACACTGGGGTCCTTCCAGGAAAGTCTCCCAGCTTGCACCAGGATCTAGCCTCAGGGAAGGGTCTCAGGGAGCAGCGCCTAGAGCTGAGACTCCCTCTTACCGGGTAGTGCTCCCTGGACTCTTTGGCTTCGAGTTCTCAAAAGAGAAAAAAAAAAAAAACAATGTTAAACACAAGTCCCAATTTATATGCCTTTATATATTCAGTTATCAATTTTGTACATGTACTACTGAATTAATGTACACAATAAAATATACACAAAGGAAAAAAATTCTTTTACACTAAAAACTTAACCATAAATTCACTTCAAATAGCATTCACAAGTACTCGTGCTAGAAATGTGTGTCCTTGGCCAAAAATACATTTTTTAAGTGATTTAAGTCTAATTTTATTTTGGAGTTTATCAGAATTTCTTGGCCCAGAACCCGGTTTTCCTGGAATTGCTTCACAGTTGTTTAAGATTATTTATCCACATATGGGGATCACGTGAGAAATGCAAAGCAAGACCCTGATGGATAATACTGAAGCAACAACAAAATAAAGAGCCTTTCTAAAAGCCTGCAACAGTATCCCCTAAAAAAGAAGGCCACCTAACAGGAAAAATTCCCTCTTGGATAATTCTTTTAAATCCCAGAAACAAAAGCCGAAGTGTTGATCTATTCCTTTTCATATTTTCCACGGCAACACAACGGCCACTGTATACAATAAGGCGTTGGCGTGCGAACAGTCTGAGCTACTGCCAGTGACAGGACATGTCTCATCCAGGGCAAAGATTTATTTTTCTGATTATAACAATAACACACACATACAAAAAGAAAAATTAAGTTACATTAAAGAAACGCATTTCAGCAATCTTGACGGGCCGGAGCCCTCTGACATCTCGCCGGCCATCAGCCGGTGATCCTCACCAAGTTAAAGCCGGCAGCCTCTCGAAGCCAAATCTACTGGAAAGAGGAGCTTAGCAAAGCGGCTTAGACATCTAGCCTCTAAAGCTCGTTCAAAACTAGGATTCCTATCAGTCATGTGTCAAAGGTTCCTCTCGTCCTGCACAGTGGAGATTAGTTCTTCAAGTTCCATTTGTGTGGCCATCGCTTGAGTTTTCCCTGGAGCTCTGGAGAGGCTGAAAGGTTATTTCCATCCGGAGCCGCAAGCGCCTGAATCCGCATATCAGTTTCCTGCACAGATCTCCACCTGGCGGAACTGGAAAGCAGACTCCTGACTCAGGGAACAATGTCAAGGTGGCTGATGAGCGTGATGGTAGCTGAGTTCCAAGGGGACCGATGCAAGCCCGAGGCAACCAAGGCTGCTGCTGCTTCTCAGAGCCGCCGCCTGGGCAGACCACAGCCTCTGTTCTGCTGCGTTTGAAGCGCGAGGCTAGGGGCGGGAAATCGTAGCAATCTGTCTTTGGGGTGATAGGTCCAGCAGTAGGGCATGAAACAAGACGTAAAAAGATCTCTGAAGTGTGTTATACAGGATGGAGGCAATTGTGACCACATGACCTGGGGGTCTTTAAGTCATCAAGCATCTCACATAGATTATTAGTTACCTTAAATGCTCTAAAGTGACTCCTTCTGTAGACATTTTTCCTAATGGTTGGGGACATCTGCCGTAGCCCCTTTAAAACCTTCCTTGCTGAAATGTCCTTTTCAGTCCTGAATTGTGACTGTAATTGTCCTCCGCAAGCGGGAGCACTCTGTAATCAGTTTCTGAGGACATTTTGTTCTTCCTTCTAGAAACTCCCTGAGCTGTCTCGTCAGATGCGTCTTTTCAAAAGTGGGGTCACCTTTTCAGATATGTCTTTGCCAGGCACCTGACCTTTCACGGAACATTCCAAACCTTCCCTGTCTTAGCAGTTGGTTAAGGCTTCATAGGGTACGTGCACTGAAGGTGCTAGTCAGAAGCTGTCTCTTGGAATTCACAGCTTCTTAGTGCTCAACAGAAGCTCGAGTAAGAGAAAGCAGATTTAGGAGGATGGAATCCGCACGTAGCCCTGGAACACTGTTCTCACCCGGAAGATACAACTTTTTAAAAATATTGACACCTGGACCCTGTCTAGATATCGGTCTGATGCAGGTGCTCAGAGAAGACAAGGCCACTGGGGACAGAGTGGAATGAGTGGCAAAGGGAAGAAGGGAGGGAAACAGGGTGAGAGGAGTAATGGGACGGGGAACGGGGAGAAGGGCCCAGGTCAGGCGGGGCACGGCGGGCCGTGGTAAGGGCGTGGCGTTTACCCAGAGGGAGATGCAGATGCATGGCAGGTCCCCAAGGAGCAGCATGGCATGACATACATTATAGAATGATCACTGTGGCTAAATTAATTCCTCCTGCCATCGCTTCATTTGAAATGAACCTAAAACAAATTCAGAAAAACTCAAGAAAAAAAGAAATGATTTTCCAAGCTACTACTCAAATGTCTGATGAAAAGAAATGGCTAGGACCACAAATGCCAGAATGTCCCATGTTATCATCTCTGCAGATTCCTGATAGAAATATGTAGAGGGCATATTTCAAGCAAGTTTACATATTTATTTTTGTTCTATTCTAAGAAGGTTGAACTAGAAATGGGAGATTTTAAGTCCTTCTTCGCTTAGATGTGTCTAGAGGTCGTTCTAAGAAACTAATTTAGTGGTTTGGGATGGAATGTAGACATCTCCATGTTAAAACGACTCCGGAATGATTCTAATGCTCACGTAGAAACCGCCTCTCTGGAGGCTGGCGAAACGGCCGACACTGGCACATGCTCTTAGTTTTCCCTTGTCGGACTCCGTACAGCTGCACCGTGTGGAGTGGCAGCCGCCAGCTACGTGTGGCTGCTGAGCACTTGCAAGGGGGCTCCTTCCAACCGAGATGTGCTGTAAGCATCAAACAGTGGGTGTTAAAGACTTAGGATGAAACAATAGATCCATGTATTCGTCGGGGTTCTCCAAAAATCAGAACCGGTAGGACACATAAAAATATATAGCTATACAAGAGGGGGTTACGTATGGGAATTGGCTCATGTAATGATGAAGGCCAGGAAGTCCCACGATATACTGTCTGGAGAACCAGGAAAGCCAGCGACGTAATTGAGTCTGAAGCCACAGGCCTGGGAACCAGAGGGACCTCTGGCGTATGTTCTGGAGTCCAAAGGCCAAGCACTAGAAGCACCAGTGTCTGAGGGCAGGGGGTGGGTGTCCCAGCTCAGGAAGAAAGAGTGAGTCCACCTTCCTCTGCCTTTTTATTCTGTCTGTGCCCTCAGTGCATTGGGTGATGCCCAGCTCCATTGGTGGTCTTCTTTCCTCAGCCTGCTGCTGATTCAAATGCTAATCTCTCCCAGACACACACCCAGAAATAAAGCTTTACCAGCTCTCTGGTCATCCTGAGCCCAATCAAGTTGACACATAAAATCAACCGTCCATATATAAAATGCCTCAATAATTTTATATAGGTTACATGTTTAAATAATATATTAGATATACTAAATTAAATATATTGTTAAAATTAATTTCACTTTTTTTACTTTTTTAATGTGGCTACAAGAGAATTTAAAATTACAAATGTGGCTCCCATCATATTTCCACTGGACAGCACTGATGTAGGACATTTCAAAGGAACCAGAGCCCCATCTCCCAAACCTTCAAAGTGCACCTACCATGCCGTCATTCTCCAGAGTAATTAAAAAAAAAAAATGCAAACTTACTTTTTCACATCTTTGTCCCAGGTAAGGTAAGAGTGGAAAGCATCAAAAGGCAACACAATATGGTAGTTAATAATAAGAGCTTGCTAGATGTGTGACTATGGGCAAGTTATTTACCTTCTGAGTCTTCATTCCCTCATCTGTAAAATCTGAATAACAACATGTACCTCGTGGTGTCGTAAGGCTAAATACCATAGTCCCTAATGCTCCCTACATGGTAGACACTTTATAATTGGTGCTGGGCTTTAGAGAAGCTGTGGAGGCACCTTGGAGTCAGGTGACGTGATCCGATGTAGGTAGTAATGCCCCAGTTCTTTGCATCAACAGAAATGCAGAAATTCTTCATCTTCCTAATGACTCCTGAACTTTCTTTACATTATACTTCTGTCATTTGATTAGCAATAAACTCTCAGAATGTCAGATGTATGTTCAAATATCAGAATAAAAATAATTACAAAATCTAAATGTCATTTGGAGAGGGAGCCTTTGCTAAATACCACTACTAAAACATCTTCGTCAAGAGAGCAAGAGAAAGAAGAGATGGCTAAATGGCTTAAAATGCCTCATGCTCTGTGCTCTGATCAAGCTGTTTTATTTGTGAGAGTTTGTTTTAGCTCGCTGTTTATGTCTGACCTGAAGTCTTTCCAACTGTGACCTCATAGCCATTTTCTAACATGGCTCGTCAGCCTCGAAATTTATATTTTAATTTTTATACCATTTTGTCCTATTTCTTCCAATTGCCAAGCACAAAAGCCTACTTTCTTAAAAACTTTTTGACTGAATTTATTAAACGAGTTTGTCTTCGAAGATTTCCTTTTTTTTTTTTTTAAATGGACATGGGATGGCTCACATGGTTGGTTTCTGTAATTCTCAGGAGACAAACCAGTGAGGCTGAGGCTGGTTTTATATGCAACTAGTCTCTGTACCCCTCCTTTGGTTCTCCAATTAGAATAAAATCAAGGATGGGGAGGCAGCATTCATTTCAAGTCACCATCCGTGGTCACCATTATTTCTAAACTCAAGGGCATCGTTAGAACGGGGGTATATTTGCAGGCATTTCCATACACCTTGGACGATTAAAAATGGGAAATTAGAAAGGAGTGACTATTTGAAACCTTTCACAAACCATGGAACAAAAGAAATAGCAATAGGCAGGAAACACTCTAGTTAAAAAAATTGATGTACACGGTTGTCAAGTTATGTTTCCGAAGAAGAACGTTACAAGCAGAAAAGACAAATGAATAAATTGGGAAGAGAAACAATCTTACTTCCTGATCCAGGGGCCTCTACATTAGACATAAGATCAAAGCCTTCAGACTTTCTTTGAACAACTGGCCTGGGTGCTGAAAACAGCATACGGCCTTTTGGAGAATCCTTGACTTGAAGGAGTCGCGGCATTTTGCAGACAGCGCAGCCCTTCCCTGCACTGGCCTCCCTGGTGCCACTGGAAGTTGCTTTTGCAGGTCCCTTAGTGTCAGAGGACGGCTCAGAGAGCAAACCCTTGGGCAAACGGAGTTGGCATCTCAGTAAGCAACAGATGCTTTCTGGACAAGCACTTGGAGGTTTTCAGAAAGAGTGTGTGTGTGTATGTACATGTACACATAATTTCCAGGGGAAAATATAAACACCTGTATACATACAAGCTTTCTGAAAATGACATACACACACATTTTCCAGAAAACCATTTTGAGGTTGATTTTATATATATGGAGACAGAGAGAGCTATCGATCCATACAGAACGACTTTTGCCAGTATTCTTAATTTATTTCATAGAAGAATGAATTTGTTTCACACTAGACTGAATAAATCTATTCTTTTGCCACAGATGTGGCGCTCCAAGGGGGCCGTGCTTGCAGAATCTACAAAGGAGAAAAAGCTCCTAATACAAGGAAAAAATATTGAAGTAAGATTTTAGTTGTCAGTTTTGTAATTGAAGTTCTCTCCTCGCTTGAAAATATTGTTTTCAGTGAGGTAGAAGGAAAGGGGGCTCTGGCAAATGCCCCACGATGTTAATTTCCCCAGACAAACGACACACATCAAGCATGACGATGCCAGGAGGCTGTCACCATGTTGGGGGAACAGGGCGTCCCGTCGTCCAGGGGCCTGTGCAATAGTGCAGTGAGGGGGCACCGATGTTTATAGTGTTGTTTTTTCTTTCTCCCCTTCTCATTTTTACTTTTTCTCCTTCTTCCACCAAAAGGCAGATAACTATCAGAGCTTTGACGATGACCTCATTTTCGGGAACTCTGTATAATTCATATTCCTGAAGTTATTTTTCCCAAAATGTGCTAATAGCCAATTATTTCTTGGTTTCCTTGAGGTAAATCTTTGCTTTTTATATCCCATATTTTATCTTCATAGAAGAAACTGCTCTTAAAAACTTATAGATAATTGATAGAAATAACATCACCAAGATGTCTTAGATTTTCTTTTTGGGGGCAGTAACTCTGAAAAAAATATGTTTGTGCCCAAACTGGCCCATGATACCATTAATTAATGTTCATTAATTTTAAAAGTGTGCACTAAATGCCTAATATGTGCCAGGAGTTGTGTCAGACTCTGGAGTTACAACGTCAAATAAAATACAGCATCTATCCTCAAGGAACCTGTGGCCTTCAGCATATGGATATGTAAACTGCCAACTGTAGTTTTAGTGTGAGCAAGCCTTTGGAAGTATTATATTTTGAATTTATTTCATAGAAGAATAAATGTTTAAGTCTAGTTCTCACAGAAACAAGTGATAATCAATGCAAAACAAAGCCAGAGGAGTTATTGCCAAGTCAGAAAGGAAGCCTGGTACCAGGATACGCAGAGTCAGTGTGAAGACAGCTCTTGGCTGGGAGGAGCCCAGTGTCCATTGGTCTGTCCACTTCTTGCACTTGGCATAGTATCATAAACAGGTTTCGGTAAACAGCTTTAGTTTCAAGAGACATAGTAAACACTCACCTAGTAAGAGTCCAGAAACCCTGTGAGGCCTTAGATAACTTTACTAAGAAATAACCAAGTTCTTGAGTTGCATGACGTAGAATGCTATTAGCTTCTAATACTGTCTAGGTTTATGCCCCATTCAAGAGAGCAACTCTAGGGATTTTTTTTTTTTTTAAATCATGTAACCATCAACACTGCCCACAGAGTGCATTTCCCATTTGAGGAGGGAGACTCCGGCTGTGACAGTCTTTCCACGTTAAAGCTACCTGTAAGGTGTGGTATGTTTGAAGATGGCAGAAGGTTTGAGGATAGTTTGTGTTGATTGCAGGATGGTTCGGTGCTAAGTTAGAACATGTCAAACAATCACAAGGTTCAATCAATATATTATACCAAATATAGTGGCCACATAGACAAAATGGCAGAGATAAGGAGGGACAATAAGCAAAGTTGCAATCTGTAGTTCCCTTTACCTTCCTTGATCAAGTCAGGTATTACAAAAAATATGCCCCGCTTTTATTATAGTAATCAACAAATGGAAATGACTTTGCATTTCAGGAAATATATGTGACCATCTCAAATCTTTCAGTCAACCACCACTTTCAGGTGCGGCCTTTTAAAATCAAAATATATTCATAAATCATTTTCATATTAACAAAAGTTTACCATAAGTAATAGGGCATTTGTAAATGTTCTTTTCTATTAAGATCTTTGCTGTTGGAGAAAATAGTATTTCATCACTTCAGAAACTCAATTGTGTTTTTATGTTTGTGAGTAATAATCAGGGGTCACCTGGTACCTAGTTTCATTTTTAATTCCCGAAGAAGGAGCTGATAAACAAATCACTCTCTGAGTTTCTATGAAAACAGCTAGGACGTGCACAAGCATAGCCAAAGCAGAGGGAAGAGCGTGCGCTTTGAAGCTCAGCAGGTCTGCATTTGACTCTCGGCTCCCTGATGGTCTGGGAGACCTTGGGCAAATTACTCCCCTCAGAAGCTGATGGTCTAGTGAGAAGCCAGATGCACGAATACAGCATTTAACTTCCAAATTCATGTCCCTGTCCTGTACCTTCTCTTCTCTTCCCTTCCCAGTAAGGAAGAGGGAATGGCCCTGTTTATTTGCAAAAGTCTTCCTTCATGGAAACATATATACATGCATACACAGATATGTATAGTCTCATAGTTTTCTAAAATTATTTGTGTGTATACAAATATTTGTATTTGTGTATATATTCTACAAATAAGACAATAGTGTATTAATGTTGGTTTTCTGACTCTACCTTGCTCTCAAATGGTTCAGGAATCATGTATATATGAAATATATTTGATAGTATATCTAATACATTTGATATGCAATGTTAAATATAATAGTATTTTAAATTGTAATATAATTAACATTAAATATTATATTGAAAATATATTTAAATTTTAAATATTTAATGTTTATAATATTTAATACATCAGCATATAATATTAGAGAGAGAAAAACAAATAGGGTGAAAGGTTAAAAGTTAGGGAATCTAGATACGGAGGATAGGGAGTTCTTCATACTATTTTTGCAAATTTTCTGTAAGTTCAAAATTATTTCAAAGTATATTATTCTTCTAAAAATTTAATAAGGGATGCGAGTCCCTTCCTGGCCTCAATCGTGCCTTTTTCCCAGCAGCACCTCCTACCACACACACCCCATGGTCGATACCAAGTTTTGTCCTCTGCCCATCACAGGGGGTCTCAGTCTTGGCTGCACAGTGGATTATCCTGAGGAAATGTTAAACACGCCGACAGGCGGGCCTTTCCCAAGGCCAGTTAAATCAGGATTCCTGGGAGTCTGCCCACACAGCCAAGGGCAGACGCTTGGAGTAATAACCTCCCGCACGCCATGCCGTTTCGCTCCTCCACGCCTGTGCGCATGCAGTTCACGTGTCTGGAGTGCCCGTGGCCACCTGTTTGTCTTGCAGATACCTTTTACCTGTCATTACCCACTCACAGGTCATGTGCTTAGCAAAGCTGTTCAGGCATCTGGTCCACACCCACAGAGGGAGCCAATCTTTCTCTCCTCTGCTGTTAATTTCTGCTTCCTCCGTTCCTACAGCTCTCGCACGCTATTGTAATGATGCGCCTGCTCTACAACCCAGCCGACTGTGAACTCCTTTAGGGAAATGTCCACATAATGTTTGCTTTTGTTACCAGCGAGCAGCTAGTGTCTAGCAGGATTCTAGGAAATGTTTACTAAGTTAAATGCAAACAAGGTTACACTTGTTGGGATAAAGATATAACAAGGAGCTCTGGGGCGCTCAAGGAGGAGCTCTCTACACTGCCTGTGGCCCTAAGGGAAAGAGATGGAGCTTACACCAAATCCGAGAGTGACTGAGCGGGCAGACGAGAGAGACACAGGGAGAGCAGGCAGCCCGGCGTGCAGAGATGGGAGCCGGGCTGAGAAAGGGGCACGTCCAGGTCGTGAAGGCAGGAGGGGCCTTTCGACACTCCAGAAGCACAGTCGGCACCTGGCACAGCTCTAGCACACACGGTGCTTCGCAATGAATCGTTTTTAGAGAAGCAATGAGTGAATTAATTTTTGCTCTTTTTTTTTTTTTTTTTTTACATTTAGCAGGGGTGTCCTGGAACCTGATTAAAGCTACTAACTTTCTCTGCAGAAAAATGCATATGCATATACTTTCACCTAAAATTTTAGAGGACTTACAGATTTTCTGAATTGTATCCAGTGACTGTTCCCCCAAAATGATATGCCAGATTTTAAGACAAGGGATGAATTTTCGGTTTAGGAGGGATGTGCTTAGACTGGTGTATAAGGCAGGTCACTGAAAGTGTGTGAAGGATCGATTATGGGAGGTAAGACACCCATCAGAGGACACCCCATCAGTCACTGCAGTTGTCAAAAAGTGAAACCCAAATGCCTGAACTAGAGGCATAACAGAGACATGCCCAGGAGAGACTAGATTCAAGGGGTGGTTACAAGGGATTGGAAACAGGAAGCTCAGAGTGACTCGGGGCTCTCTGCCTTTGAGTGACCATGCGGATGGGGTGTCATTCATCATGCTAGAAAATCCTGGAAGAAGAACAGACTCGCAGGAGAGGATGAATTCCATTGTGTAGGGCTTGCATTTGAGTTTCCCTAGAGGAGGTTGCAGGTTGGGAGCGGGGCGGGGGGAGGGGGAGATGGGGCTCTCCCAGAGAGTGAATTTAGAGCAAGACAGCAGAGGCGGCTCAAGGGAGAGCCTTAGAACTCCGACATTTGCAGATTACGCCCAGGAGCAAAAGCCAGTGAAGAGAACTGACAAGGAAAAGTCAAAAGAGGTGAAAGGAAAACCAAAGAAAGTCC
This sequence comes from Lepilemur ruficaudatus, assembly GCA_963574885.1. Classification (NCBI taxonomy): domain Eukaryota; kingdom Metazoa; phylum Chordata; class Mammalia; order Primates; family Lepilemuridae; genus Lepilemur; species Lepilemur ruficaudatus. The sequence continues at coordinate 49,735 of CAUYRT010056720.1, read as the reverse complement.
TAAAAGGCTCAAAGAGTTGAGCAAGTCCAATAAGGTCCAATAAGAAATTGTCCTTTTACTTTGGTAACTGGGAAATGCGTGGTCAACTCAGGGAGAGCAACTTCACTGCAGTGAATGAAGTCCAGACTAAAGTCATTGATTTAGGAAGTGATGAGAGGGCTTCTAGAATTTTCTGAGGGAAATCTGACTGCATCTCTGAATAGCATTCCAACCTATTGGTCAGTTCCTCTTTCTTAAAAATCCCCCTTCCCTTGGCCTAATACCTCATGTTCCAGGGGTTCCCCCAGCCGATCTGATTCCTTCCTCCCTATTCCCCCTTTAGGAGCTCATCCCCCTCCCCTAGCTTGCAGACTGACTTCTCAAGGCTCAGTCCTAGCCTCCCTCTCTTCTCTCTTATACACTTCCCCGGGGGAATCCCTCCAACCTCATGTTAAATACCATCTGTAATAATGATGTTAAAATGAATATTTCTAGCCTAGACCTTTTTGACATCTCCACTTCCCTGGCTCAAAGGCACCTGAAACTTTACCCGTTCAAAGCTGCACTCCTGATACGTGCCACACCCTCCACCCCACCAGGACCACCACTGTGTTTCCATAATCAGGGACTGTCATCACCATCCATCCCAAACCCAGGCCTCTTCATTAACACCCTTTCCTTCACCTCCCCACTTCCTAGACATCACCAGGTTCTGTCCACTGTGCCCCCCACATGTCTCTTTATTCTAACAACTAGTCCAAACCGTAATCATATTTATTCTGTCCCACTGCAGTAGCCTCTTCAGTGGCCTACTTATCTCCCTTCTCCTCTCCCTCCAACCCATCTATCAAACTGAAGCCAGAATGATCTTTTAAAACTAACAATCAGATTATGTCACCTTTGCTTAAAAACCTCCAGAAGTTCCCCATTTCTTTCCATATAAAGAACAAAATCCTCAAAATGCCGCTGCCTTTCTCTCTAGCTTCTTACCACTCTCCCTGAGGTTTAGCCATCTTGGCCTTCTGCAATCAGTCCCCCACACGCCCTCCTTCTTTGGGGCCTTTGCACACGTTCTTTCCTCCTCCGAGAACGCCTTCCCCAGCCCCAGCCCCGGTAAAATCTCACTCGCCTTTAGCTGTTAACGTAAATGTAATTTGCTCCCTGCTAAATCTCCATCGCCTCATGGCTCATAGAAGGCACTTAATAAACATTTGAAAGAATAAATGAAAAAGACTGGGTGCCAGCCAGAGGAGGACGGGGGTTCGAGGAAGGGTGTCCTCATGATGGGAATGATTTAGAGCCCACAGCAATGGGCTCTCAATGACGTGCCCGACCAACGGCAAACAGCTAGTTGGTGGCAAAGCCAGAGCTAAAACCCACAACATTGGAATCCTGGCCTCCACACGTACCACGTCAATCACTTATTATATGTCTCAGATGAAATTTGCTGGAGGGAAGCCCTCGTCTCACTCGCTCTCCCAGAAGCGTCCTAACCTGTTGACCACCGTATATGCCAGGAATACTTATTAACACAGTTTCAGGATCATGACCCTGGAAATTCTAGATGCAAACTACTGTCTTCCTGTTGAAGACCCTATAGAGTTGTTCAGTACTGTTGCTTCTAAACTCCAATCACAGAAGGCTGGCTGTCTCCCTCACACTCATGTCATAGCTCTTCGATGTGTTTAAGGTAATATACTTCACACTGTCTCGTGGGCAGCATGGGCTGTTCAGGCCCCACTTAAGAGATTTTTCTTTGGCATTTTTTCTCCATTGTACAAACACTTAAAGCTTATTACATAAAAACTAACCTGGAAGTGGCCAGGCCTTAAGAGAGAACAGTGGGAAATTGGTTCCAATAGATGTGGATCCACCTGGGGAAACAGAAACTCATAGAGGTGAACATTAACCCATCCCAGGTACAACGTTGTTAGTCCAAAAGGATTATAGTAAATTGAAGAAAACATCAAACAAACAGAATAAATAATTCAGGAAAGAAATTCAGAATGGTACACTTGGGGAGAAAAAGCAGATTTTGCCAATGTAAGACCAGGAGAGAAACTGGTTGCGTTTCAGGATAGCAGAGTCTTGGGAGAACAAGCAGAAACCAGTTTAAACAGAGCTGTGCCGTGCAGATTGCCCTGCAAGGAGCCCAGCCTGCCTAATGCAGAATCAGGACGCACACAGAGGATGGCGGCCAAGGTCCCTAGGAGCAGAACTCCATAAAATTCACTTAACTCTTTTACTAGATGACTAATTAAAAAGCAGTTAATGAGGGTGATCATTCTGGGCAATGGAATTCAGCCATGAAGGAGTTTAATGACCTGCGGCTCAGGCCTCTGCTCCCTCCGGCGTGGTCGCGGCTCCCTGGTAATTCCGCCTAGAGTTTAGCAGAAGCTGTGCAAAGCGTTCAGAATCTGGGATGGCTAGGAAGAGGTAGAAGGGAGCTCTGGGAGGCAGGAAGGAGTAAGGAAATATTAAAGTGTTTGTTTACAGCAGACGGTAAAAAGTAGGAAGGCCACCACCATGGGAGCTCAGTAAGCGTGCTTTGTTTGAATGACCGTGCTGGTGGCGGAGGGAGTGAATAGCAGACCGCGTGCTGGGGGCAGCCAGCCCTGTCCGGGAAACTTCTCTTCTAGACTCCCTGTTTAGCGACATCGTGCTGGCAGCTTGAAACCAGACAAGGTGGGAGTATTTACACCACAAGAATAGGCAGAAACTACAAATCAGGGCTCTTCCCTCCCACAGAGGCAATTATTTAAAATATGCCAACATACCACGGGATCCATTGGATGAAATCTTGTGAGAGCAGAGTTCCCTGGGGTTCTTACATTAAAAATAAGCCTGACTGTTTTTTGTTGTTGCTTTTCTATTTTAATCACCAATACACAATGGCACTCTTCAATTATATTGTACTAATATTACACATCCTGAGTGGCTCAGCATTTGTGGACTCTCCTGGCAAACTCACCATCGTTTAAAATATTGTTTCTATGGGGAATTTTTCCAAGTGGCAAGTTACTGGCTTTAAAATAAATTTTTGGAAAAGAGCCCGTTGATAAGTCGGGGACTTTCAATTCTGGGTCCTCGCGTCAATTTTAAAAATATAGGTTACAAAAAAATATATGTATATAGGTTGCAAAATATATCCTAAGTGAAAAGGCAAAAGGATTAGAATCATTTAATGTGAAGAAGAAAAAGAATAGGAGCAATTTAATAACGGGGAGTGAGTGCCAGCTGTTTGGTTTTGATTTTAGGGGTTTTTTTTTTTTGGTGGGGGTTGTTTTTGGTTTTTTTGTTCCGCACTGTAAGCCTCAGGGATTTGGTTAGCCAAGGGATGAATATCTTTGTGATATTACTCTGGGATGAATGATTTGTGGATTTTATTTCAAATATTTGCAAACTTTTTGCCTCAATCAGGGATAATTTACATATGATCTCTGTTGACGACAAAGAAACAGTTAAGACAAGGTTACTTGTCTCCTTGAAAGTTGACTGTCGCCTCTATGACCCAAAGTTGACAGACGGCATGACGTATTTCAAAATTTTGAAAAACATAATATAATTAATCTCTTTATAATGCGTCTTAGAATACCTAAATACAAAATGTACTATTTTCTCTATTAAAAAAAGAATATTATAAAAGACTATCTAATATTACTATAAAACCTTAAATCAAGCACTCTAAATCAATACCTTTCGATCATGTAATGAGGGAAATGATGCTATTTTGGGGCTTGTTGAATTAGTGTTAGTTATTCATTCAGAGGAATGGAAGCATTACCTTCCTAAAAAACATTACAGTCGCTGATTTGGCATTTCCGTAAAACAACCTGAAACAATGAAATGACAGCTGTAAATCTGCCACTTGGAACCTTAAAGGATTCACATCACTCCCAGGCCTGGGTTTAACGGTTGGTTTACGATGTGGTTTCAGAATAACACTTTTAAGCATGTTATATCCCTTCCTCCAAAACTGACATAAATCCATAAAGCTTTTTAATGATTACTCTAAAATGCAGCAAAAGTTTTCTCTGAGGCATATTTTTGGCTTGCTTATCTAAAATCTTTGCATTTCTGAATTTCCCTTCATGACCTGCCGTGGAATACCTGCTTCCAGTTCAGCTGATAAACGCACCGTGCCTCCCACTGGCGGGGGGCATGGAGACCTGCTCCCCCAGGGGCTCCCCCAGGTGCACCCGCCTCTACCTTAACTGCAAGCGTCCCTAACCCCTGCATGCACAAGTATCACCTGCGAGCCCTTTAAAAGTGCTGGCTCCCAAGGCCCTCTGAGACAGAACCTCTGAGCTAAATTCTGGGCCTGGGGCCTGGCGTTTTAATAGGTTCCCAGGCAGGGGGCCCGAGAGCAGGGCAGGCACTCAGATCTGCGCACTCTGACTCCAGTTCTGGCCCTGGGGATGGAGTAACTGGAGGGAGCCTGGCACATGGGAGGAAGCTCAGGCCCTAGCAGGCAGGTGAGGCGCTGCCCCTGTGACCCAGGCCCCGCTCACCCGGCCTCCCGGGGCCCAGGCTCTGGGTGCCTCCATCTTGAAGTCCAGGTGCCAACCTGCTGGCAGGGACAGCCCTGCGCGTCGTCCTGCCTGTCCTGCTCAGATTTGTTCGAATCCCCTGGCCTCCAACTGTAGCTGCCTCGCTCCTCCCTCCAAGCCCCAGCTCTGCCTCTTCACCCTTATGGGCCCGAACATGTTCTCAGGCAATGACCCCCGCATTCTCTGCCGGGAGCTCTCAGTGGCAAAGGGACCCCTAGCGCGTTTGCTCCTGGGTGGCCGGGCCTGCCTGCTCTCCCTCTGCACCCTGCCCTGCCGTCTGTTAGACACGTCTGCAGCGGCCCATCCTAGGAGTGTCGACACTGGGCCACTGAGCGCAGGGCTCTCCGGCGTCGTGCTCACTGGGTCCTCCACACCCGGCCTGAAGTGGAGTGGAGTCTCCTGTGTCTGGAATGAACAACTGACGATGTAAAAGGAGCACATGAATTTTGCCCAGGGGCTGTGATGCTTAAACCGCAGACTGTCACCACCAAATGCTTTTGTGCACTGTTCCCTTGGCTAGAAAGTTGATCATGATCCTATACATGGCTACCTGCCTCTGGTTCTTGCGTCGCAGCCCAGGTGTCTTAACCACAGCAAGTCTTCCGCGGCAGGGCCAGTGCCGCCATGATCCAAGGGCCCCGCCGTGTCTGCCTGATCCTGCACGTCCCCTCCGCATTCCGACGTCTGTCTGTCTGAATCCTCCAACAGCTCAGGAGCGCCCTGAGAGCAAGGGTCGTAACCTCGGTGCCTGGCTTTGTGCTCAGCACGCGTCGGTGCCCAGTAGATGTTTGCTAGCTACTCAGGCAACGAGGTGAGGTTCTCATCACATACACCATAGTGAACTGCCACAACACCCACCATATTGCACTCAAATTGTCGCTGTGCGTCCTCCCACGCCCACTGCTGGATGGAACGCTCCTCACAGGCGGTGACCGTAATTTTGTTCATCTTCACATTCCAGGAGCTCAGGGGGCAAGGAGGATGGATTAAGTATTAATGTTTGTTCAATCTTGTGTTTTCCAAGCAGGACACTTTTGGCATTCGGAGCAAGACAATTCTTATTGCATGAGACTGCCCCTGCATGAGCTGCCCTCACCCCTCCCCACCGAATGCCGTGGCTCCCCAACGGTCATTTTGACAGCCCCACACATTTGCAGAAGTCCCTGGGGTAGGAGAGCAGTGCGGGGTGGGGAATAGCACTGTAGTAAGGGCCTGTAGTTAACCGAACTCTTTCTTTACGACTTGGTGGGAAGCACTGGACGCTAACAGTGCCGTGGTGAGTTACTGGAGTGTTGCATGTGTCGACCTGGGTAACAGAGAGAGTGCTCTAACGGGGAAGATATTTGTTGGGGAACAGAGCGTCGCCATGGGAATGCGCAGGTCACAATAAACTACGTGCGTATGCAGGAAAGTGAGGAAGACAAAGGTTTTTAAAGGAAAAGGCGAGGACGATTACGTAACTGTTTTGAAATAATTGTCCTGGGCTACGAAAATCAATAACAAGGGTGACGCCAGTCCGAGGTTGGACAGGCAATTGCCAGACAAATGCCTTTGCAGAAGTATTTTTTGTAAAAGGTTGCAATAGTCTCTGTGCAAGCTTGTGGTTTTTGTAGTCTTTTGTGATGGTTTCTGTTTATCAGATATGCAAGCCTGAGAGCCTGCTCTCTCTGTGGCCCTCCCCAGCTCAATTTGTCAAGGTTTTGGGGTTTTTTTTTTAAAACATTGAGTGATTTCATTTTGACTCTGACAACATTCACACACTTGTGTGGTGGTATGAGATGGGGGATGGGGAATGGCTTCCGTCACCCACCATCGATAATGGTAACCTGTCTTTGGAATAATAGTTAATGTTTATTGAGCACTTAATATACGCAGGCACTAGGCTAAGTGTTATACATGGGTTATTTAATCCTCACAACCACCTGAGAGGCCCCATTTTTTAGAAGAAACCTGAGGGTGAGCGAGTTTCAAGCCACCGACCCAGGCTAACCTGGCTGGCTACTGGCAAGGCCCAGGTGCGCCCCCAGGCATTTGGCCCCACTGCTCTGTGCGACCTCTTCGACAAGAAGAAACATCAGAATTCCCAGATGGAAGACGCCCGCTAAAAGTCGTCCTCTCCTGTTAATTATAATGTAGCGCAGTGTTTTGCAAAAGGGAATTCTGCATCACGCATCATGTTAATTTAGTGGGATGTCCAGCATCGTGAGAATGACAGGTCCCGCGGGCAATGAAGTGTGCAGGATGATTTCAAAAAGGCGCAGGCAGAGGACCATGAAGCAGCAGCTGTGACGACCCAACGAACCTTCGTGGGTGGCTCAGTCTTTCCCGGGGAGTCAGGGGCGACTTAGAACTTTGGTGACTAAACAGTGGGGGAACCAAAAGCAGGTGACTGCGCTGACTAGGCTCTAGGAAAGGCTAATGCAGGAAGGGGTGGTGACCTTTCTTCTGATTTCTTAACAATAGTAATAATAAGAGGTACTGTTTATTGAGTGTTATTACTCTCCACAGATGAAATAAGAGGTCTAGAGAGGTTGGTTTAGTAACGTCCTTTAAGGCCGCACAGCTAATGAACGGCAGGGCCGAATTTGAACCCAGTTCTCCTTGTCTTGTGATTTTAAACCCTATGCACAAAGCCTCTGGGCACTTAGCGTTTGTTAAGGGCTTTCCTGTGTGAATGTCCAAAGTAAGTTCAGTCTCAAGGAAGATGCTTCTGTGAGCGCCTTATCTCGGGGTTTATGTTGTAACACTGCCTTTATTTCCAGCATTTCTCTTCAATCTGAAAATCGGTTATTTGGTCTGAGTACCGTACACGACATTTTTTTCTGGTATGATTTAAGTTTCTTAAACTTTTGCTATTATTTTTAAATTTTACAGATTTCCATACTCTGTCACATGCTTTTCCTTTGTGGATAGAGTACTCATGTTGATGAAATAACGTCCTCTGCCTGTTATTTGCTCGGTCGGACCCCCTTCCTGGAGCCGGCGCCGGCCCTCCGCGAGCCGCTGCGGACGGTCTGCCCAAGTCTGAAACGTTGCTGGTGTTGGCATCAGACCTCATTTTTCAATTCTCTCTCTCTTTTTTTTAAACAGATGTGGGTGCGTTTTTCGAAGAGGGGATGTGGCTACGGTATAACTTCCAGGCACCAGCAGTCAGTGCCAAGGACACGGGCGGCAGGATGGAGCACCCCCCCGAGCAGCAGAGCCCCCCCGAGGACCTGGCCCGGGAGGAGGTCGGCTTCAGCTTCAGCACCACCAAGGCGCCCTGCATCCTGCTGTACGTCAGCTCCCTCACCACGGACTTCCTGGCCGTTCTCGTCAAACCCACCGGTAAGGACAAGGACGCGGAGCCTTCGGCCATTTCATTTGGGCAGACGGAATGTTCTAGTGAGAGTCTGGATGGTTTTTGGCTTGTTCTTTATTTTCTACAGGACATTGAGCAAATCACGTGACTCTGAACTTCACTTCTGTACATGAAAGTCAGGTAACAACTGGCAGTTGAGTGTGCGGTAGCAAAGTGTTGTAGCAATGAGGTTGATAAGGCATGTTGGGGTCTTTACAAGAACCCTGTGCCGTGAGCATGAGCCGGGTTTGTATGTGCAAGGGTTATTTTTTGTTCCTATTCAATAAATACATTCACTACTGGGCTAACCAGAGATGAGCCTTTGAATTAGTAAAGCTAATTTTATGTAAAACAATAAATTATTCTGATGTATGACAGCGTATCAGTAGGTTCCAACAGAATATTTGAACTTTCAGTAGAAATAGAAAGTCAGAGATGTTTTAATTCCTAAAGCCTCTTAGAATTTTACATTCACAAAATCTCTGGCCTACGGGTCGCTGAAAGCAGGGCTGTATGTGTACTTGGAATAGCCTGTCCCATCTCGATCAGCAAACGTGTGTCATGCCAGAGAGGACCCGAGTGCGTCTAAAACAGGAATCCCAGTGAGCATGCACGGTGGGCGTGTGACCCCTCAGCAGGGACCGCAGAGAGAAGTCTGAACGGTCCTGAGGTGTATAAACACCCCAAACAAGGAGGAGTCCATTTCCTCTCTGCAAACTTGCGTTCACACATGCTTAAAGTTTTAAGAAGATCGCTTTTGTTATGAACAAAAATATTTTAGGTGCATGTAGGAACAAATCTCTCTAACCCACTTCCCATGGAGATTTATGAGCTGAAGATGTGGAAGCTCTCTCTCCCATCACTCATCTCTTCCTGCTCTGCAATGATTATTCCAGTGTTATAGTGTCTTAAAGATCAAGATTTTCTTCCATGAGGGCCAAAAATTATTAAGTTAATTCAGCTTCAGTTTTTTAAAAAAAAAAAAAGCAAATTCTTAAATTCTCTCTCTGGGCAATGCACTATTGGTTAAAAAGATGGAGGAAAAAAGTATGTTCCCTAGGATTTTACCTTTCTGGAATTATTCCCAAAGAAATAATACAAAAATCAGGCAAAGATTCAACACGAAGAAGATATTCATCATAGTGTCATTTGTGAAAGTAAAAACTGGAAAGAACCTAGAAGTTCAACTTTAGTAAAGTAGTAAAAGGAGTCACCATTTTATAGAATATTATATATCTATTAAAATAATATTTATGAAGAGATTAATGACATAGGGAAATTTTATGTAATATAATGTTAAACCAAAAAAAAAAAAAACCCAAGACGCAGCCTTGAATGTATATCAGTTTAGCTCTGTAAAAAATCTACAAATAGAAAAAAAAAGCAATAACGTGAACACAGCTGTCGGCTGGGTTGTGGATGATTTTTCTCCTGAGTAATACTCTTCTATGCATGTCAAATGCTCACATTGAACAAGCGTCACTTTTTTAATCAGAAAAGAATATTAAGTAAAATTGGGAGGTGAGGACACAAGAGCAAAGGGGACGTAACCCCCACTCTTCAGGAGCTCTCCAACTTGTTCCTCCTGCATCAGGTTCAATAGATTTTTAATTCACGGATGTTCCCTACCCACATGCACCAGCCTCCCCGCAGGCAGACGAGAACCCTTTGGTTTCCTCTCACGTTCCTCTCCGGGAGGATGGCTGTCACCTTCAGACTGTCAAGAGTTTGATGAACACGCCCCTGTGGGTACTGTATGATGTGCTTCTCAAGTCACTGCTGCACTAAAATTCGGTCCCCAGCTGTATTCAGCGCCTCACAGGCCCACAGCCTGCATGCCCCGCTGCTGGCACTCATGCCTGCGTGTGTGGACGGTCATCGTGACAAGGGCTTTGAGGATCAAATCCATGCTAATGGCACCATTTACTGATGCTCACTGTGTGCCCCGTGCTCTCCTAAGTGTCTCACATGCATTAATTTCTAGGAGCCACACTGCGCTGTGAGGTATAGACACTGTTCTTCTCCCCTTTGTACAGTTGGCAAAACTGGAGTGCAGACAGGTCGATGACTCGCACACCCAGTGGGTGCTGGCCGAAGCTGGGGTCTCTAAGCCCTGGGATCTGATGCCAGGCGCAGAGGTCTCCGCTGCACGTGTCTCTGGAGCACTCTGAGTGCATTTGGAAAGCAAAGCCAGGCGGTTTCTTTCTGATGGTTGCAAGGCCATCCTCAAACTGCTAGTGAAAATTCAGCTTTTTCATACTTCAAATACTGCATGTTTTTATTCGTTGAAATTTAAAGCTAGAAAAAAGTTGAGGAACTCATTCAGGAAAAAACATTAATCAGGTCTACATCGAAATATTAAGGGAAAAAATAGAAAGTTCTCATTAAATGCCCTGGCACTGCTCAAACTTCATGTACTGGAAGCTCCTGTCACCGTTCTCCAGAGCCTGCCCCCGCCCGACCCCCTCGTGCCAACGGTGCCAGCACTGCCCACCAGGGGACGCTTGAGGTCCCAAGCTCTGTCACTCACCAGTGCTCCGTCCTCCCCTCTGTGGGCCACCCAGGCAAACACATCCCGTGGATTCCACTGTCACTGTGTCCTTTCCCTCCTGACCGCCGTCCTAGGCACACATCCTCTGCCTCCGTGCTTCCCGGTGTTGTTCATGTCACGGCACCACAGAAAATTATGACGTTTGAAAGGCACCTGGGTAAAGGGATGGGGTGGTGGTTTGGAGGCCGCCCTCCTGCAGGTCTGCCGGGGCCAGGGGAGCCAGGCTCCAGCACCCGTTGCCCGTCGTGGACAGCAGTGCGCCTCGCCCACTGGAAAGTTCCATCTCCATCCATCGCTCTGCTGCCAGTGGCTCCTGCCTCCTCCTTTCCCCCCACAGCCAGGGTTGTCTTCCTTCACAGGGTGTCTTAGTCTGTTTCCTGTTGTTTATAACAGAATACTCCAAACCTAGTAATTTATGAAGAAAGGGAGTTTGCTTCTTACAGTTATGGAGGCTGAGAGGTCTTGCTGGTGGAGGCTCTGCAGTGCCGAGGAGGCACAGGGCGTCACATGGCAAGGTGGAGCATGCTGGCTCAGGTCGCTCTTTCTCTTCTATAAAAGCCCCTCCCATGATAACCGTTAATCCATTAACCCATTAATTCGTTAATCTACAAATGGATGAACCCATGCATGAAGTCAAAGCCTCTCCATCCTGCCCCACTGGAGGCTAAGTTTCAACATCAGTCCTGGAGGAGACATTCAGACCATAGCACAGGGACATTGTTTGACAGGGATATCATATAATATTCCTACTACACACTCCATGGCCCCCTCCTCCAGCAAAAATAGGAGAGACTCCCTGATCCCACAACTTCCAAACCAGACCCATCAGCCTCTGGGAAAGAGCCTGGACTGTAGAACCAGACTGTCTGAGTTTGGATTCTGCTTTGCCTTTTGCCGGTTGTCCTGGGCAACCAGCTAGCAGCTCTATGCCTCAGTTTGCTCATCTGTAAAATAGGAGCACTGTGAAAATCAGGGAGTCCACTAATCTGTATTTTGCCACATATTCAGGGGGTACTACATTCAGAGAAACTCATTCCCCCTGCCCCCCAGGCACTCTATGCACATCTGTGCCCTGGCCTTATGCCCATGATGCTTCCTTACCTGGAACTGCTTCGTCTTCCTCTCTCGTCTAACACCTGCCTTTCCTTCTAGGCTCACATCAAGTCCCATCTCCTTTCGGTGACTTCTCCTTGCTTTAAACTCCTATTACACTTCTTTTCAATGTCATTTGTTTGGCACTTAATGTACTGTATTGTTATCTATCTCTGTTATAAATATGCCCTGTCTTCCTGGAGAGATGAAAAGCTCCCAGCACTGCATCTCCTGCCCACAACAGGTGCCCTCTAAGTGTTTGCTGATGGTAATGATGATGCCAGGAGAGAATAAATCTGTTAAGCAAGTTATTTGCTGCAGACAATAAAGGAGCGGTCCCTTATAACTGCTTTAATTCACTCAGGAGTGAACATGAGTCACAAGAAGTGAAGCATCTCTCCATTTGAATAATATTTTATTTTAATAGACAAATATTAACGTTTTTCCCTACCACCACTTAGTGGTCCTCTTCTGCTATTATCTGAAATGAATAAATATATCATTTAAGTTTGATTATTCAAGAATATTGCCATTACTGTTTATAGATATTCATAATATATAAATTTAAAGTTACAACCCATCTTTTTTCTCAAAGCAAATAATTTTTGTTATCATTAAGTGAAGCAGTTATAGGAATTTTAAATCATATTTACAAAATCAAAGAAAGCTAGAAAAAAAGATACAAGTCTCAAAAACAACTTAACACTGATTTTAACAAATCTGGGAACATAAAGGACCAATGACAAAGAGACAGGGCGGGAAATGTCCAGCTTTTCCCATAATTACCGGTTCCTCCGCCTCTAGCCTTCACCAGGCACAGCTCGCTTTAGCTTGTCTTTGCCTCCCCAGATCCAACTCAGTGCCTGGCCCAAGCTGTGGGGTCAGGAAGGTCGTCTGCATTAGAAGTGGACTCTACTCTTGTACCCAGACGGAAAGCCCACTTTTAGACCTTGAAAAAAGCTGTGCTAAATACATGTGTTCTAAAGAAATGAGTAAGTGGTGAATCAATTCAGCGATACGTTTAAAACAACCGGCTAGGATGCTGTAATGTCAGAGCTCCAGGAACAGAAAGTAAAAAGACAATCAAATTATTTTTAAGCATGTTGCCAAACAACTGCCTAATCGTCTCCTACACTCCCAAGGGATTCTTTTTAATGCTATTAAGATAAAGGGGAAAAATAGGGTAAAACATGGAGGGGTAGAGAGGGAAGCAGGTCAGAAAGAGAGAACAGCATACTCAAAGGTCCTGTGGTAGGAAGGAGAATCATATTTTCCAGGGAATAAGAGAAGCCCAAAGTAGCTTGAATGTGCAAAGTGAGAGGGTGAAGGGAACTCAAATCAGGCAGGGCACCATAAGCTTTGTTGAGAATGTATTTCTTTATCCTGTAAATAACTGGAGGACTTTGAAGGGTTTTAAATGGACCAATGAAATAATCAGTTATGCATTTTGCAAAGATCTCTGTTTTACTTTTTAAAGAAAACACTGGGAAGAAGAAAGCGCAGAATCAGGGAAACCGTTCAATCATTTATTCGACAAGTATTGGGGTGGCGACATCACGGGGTAGTGACTAGCGGAGGGGGCTGAGGGCTCGCCGCAGGAGAGGGACGGGTCTGGGGACAGCGACTGTGCACATCCCCTTTTACGGGACTTGCAGGAAGGAAGAGGAGAGGGAGACGGGACTCGCTTGAGAGTGAAATGCGGTCAAGGGTGGTGATTTCAAAAGACAAGGCTGGTTAGGATCCAGTGACCCAGGCGAGAGAGGACGGTGAGGCTCGGGTGGGCAGAGGATGAACCGGCGCTCTGTGTGCAGCCGCGCTCCTGTGGGAGTCACACTGGGACCCGCAGGTGCCAGCGGAGGCTCCGTGGTCACCCAGATGGAGAAGAGCGTGAGGATCTAGACAAATGCAGGAGATGGAAACCAATGGTGCTTGGTTGAAACGCTATAGGCAGAGGAATCCGGGGTAAAATGCTGAAGTAAAACGCAGAAATAGTGAGGGTTTGCTGAATGTTGTTCAGAAAACGAAAATGAGGAAATGCAATTAGCTCTTGATTATTCTAACGGATGTGTCTCTCAACTCCAGGAACATGGTGCTGTATTATAGATGGCAAGTGTGATGCTAGAATGCCCACATGAGGAAGAGCAGTGCGTGTGCGTGTGTGTGCATGCATGTGCATGTGTGTGCGTATGTGTGTGTGCATGTGTGTGTGTGTGTGTGTGTGTGTGTGTATGTGGAGAGAGAGAGGATGCATGAGAAATGCCTGGCAGGAGAAAGCCAAGAGGTTTAGCGTAGTTATCTTTGGAATTTCAGGTGACTTTTTTTTCTTTCTGTTTACTTTCTACGTTTTAATCACCGTGTTATATTTTATAACTTAAAAATTGGAATATCAGTTTTGTTCCTCTGGAAAGAAACAGAAAGAGGCCACAAAGAATCCACTAGGCGATTTGCAGTGGGTCAGACTCTTGCTAGACTCTGGCTCCGGTTTGAAGCTCTAAGATGTGAAAGGCTATTAACAACAGAAAAATCCCAACTTGAGTAAAAAAAAAAAAAAAGATAAAAAATAGATTATCTGTAAAAATCATACATAAGAAATAAAATTTATGCTCGCTATGCAGATTAACTAAAAGCAGGATCCAGAGTGTCATATTAGTCTCTTTGAATGGCGTTTGCCGTTGCTGGGAAGCAGCAGGAGGAAAACACGGACAGGCTGTGGAGGCGAAGGTGCGCGGTCACTAGGGGGCAGAAGCGGCCGGGGACACCTGGGAAGCCATCTTTCCCTTTACTCTCCCTTTGGTTTGCATTTGGCTAGTCTTAACCTGAAATGAAATTTAGTACTTTGTTTTCTCGGTCTCAGTGAGGCTGCCCCAAATTGCACATATCTATCTTTTAAAAGTGTGTTTGTTTTTAATATTGCATGCTCACGGTTCCCTCATATGCCCGACGCCACACTCTGCTGGTGGCGTGAGGCCGTCCCTGCACGCTGCGCTCGTTTCTCTTTCATTCCTCACGTATTTCGTGGGTCCTGCCGGCGTCTCCACAGTCCTGTGGTGTGTATGTTCCCATGCTTCATTCCCAGATACAGCCCCAACTTGGCTCATTTATGCCATTTGCTGCCATTTATGCTGCCTTGGCGACCTGGTCACCAGGGTCATTATTGGCAGATTATAAATACGTGTGAGCCAGGTGCTGCCGGTCTGTATGGATTAGGTCTCTGAGCTACTGAATCTGAATTCAAAACTGGAACAGTGTCAATGGACGTCAAGGGAGAAAACAGAGTTTACTAGAAATCTCTGCAGCAGGGTGGGGGAAATGACATTAAAATGAAACCTATAGCACAGAAATCACAGTTTCCTTCCGTTTTCTTATGTAGGAAGCTTACAGATTCGGTACAACCTGGGTGGCACCCGAGAGCCGTACAATATTGACGTGGATCCCAGGAACATGGCCAACGGCCAGCCCCACAGTGTCAACATCACCCGTCACGAGAGGACCATAATTCTCAAGGTATGTATGTGTGTGCGCGTGCATACAAATCACATATGATACAGTGTTACAGCCTCCATCCCCTGGGACACTTGGCCTTTGGTTTTGTCTGTGGGGGTTGGAGCAGGTGGAAGAGATGTGTGTCATGGTTTCTCCTACACATGCGTGACCAGTGAAGGAGAAAGACGTGTCAGCCTCACAGGAAAGGCAGTGATGAAGCTGATGGTGAGGACTCCCTTTCTAGGGAGAAATGGAATGAATGTTTGCTCTGTATGTTCGCTGTGGCTTTCCCAGTCTTGGACCCGCGTGTCTGTCGGTCTGCTCTGCTATCCGTCACGCCGTCCTCACCCACTGCACTCTCAGCTGTCTGAAGCTTCTCGTGTTTCCCGCAAAGGTTATTTTGGTTTCTCTGACCTACTTCTTTCACTACTCCAACACAATATGAAGAACTATATACATATATATATTTTTTTTTTTCTCTGTGGAGATTTTGCCTTAAAATTCCTCAAAACACAGTCTTTCCCAGAATCTCAGCCTCCGGTTACAGGCTTTCAGCACACAAAGCCTGGTTTTATTATGATGCTCAAATTTTATTTCAGGTTCATTTATTGGCCCCCCACCCTCCCCCTACCCCCCAACAACTTTCACAATGAGGAAACCAGCCTGGGAAACACCATGAATAAAACATGCCATGGGGAGGTCTCCCTGGGAGCCGAGCCAAAAGATCAAGGATGGGAACTGTCACTGCGCTCTCTAGGAGGAGTTCAAAATAGATACCTGTCAGGAGAAAGAGCAGCAGGAGGAGGCTGTTTTGTCAGTAAAGTGGAGTGTCATTTGGCAGGAGTTCAGCAGCCTCTCAGACCTCATTCCGACGCGGCCGGTTGCTGTGGGAAGTTCAGGTTGCAAAGAAAAGGCACAAGCCCTGTCTCTTTTGAGCACTGGTGTATGTCAGATTCATAACTTGATACGGAGTTTGCTCGTGGCCTTTAGCAGTAAATGCTAGAGGGCATTCTAAGGAGAGGTCTTTCCTAGGAAAATGACAACATGCTGTTACAGCTTACTGCGCCGTCAATCAAATGCGGTGTAATAAGGTTATCTCTCAGTGATCGACAGAGTCCCTGAGCCTCACACGACGCCTGGCACACATTAGGTGCTGCAAATTCTTTATTCGGTAAACCAAAGCCATCTTTACCCATGACTCAAATTTTAGGCAGAGACGCCAGCAAATTCAGGAGACAGATGGTGGTATACCATTTTATCAACATTGTCATCATTGGCTTTTGATTAGACATTCTCCTCTTTTAAACCACCCAATCTGTCACCTCTTTTAAAGAAAGTGATTTGTCTAACCATTGCAGCATTGCAAAATAACAGTATAAGTCAAAAGACCTAAAAAATTGGCTTCAAGGACAGTTTAATAGAAACCCACCACAGCCATAGCCTCTCACAGAGTTAACCCTCACCCTCTGCCGCAGAGAATTAGAGCCGGGCCTGAGCGAGGGGAGAGGACAGCACAATTTGAAGAACTCGGGGCTTTGGGGGCACAGAAAGCTGGAAATCTAGATGGTGGGGAGCCAGAGAGCTGCAGAGAATCCAGGGACTGAGAAAGTTTAGGGCAGAGTCTGGTTCTATTCCCCAGGATTCATTTGGTTACAAATGACAGAAAAGCCATTCAGAGCTAGTTTGTTGGAGAAAATTCCTATGGTAGGTCACAGAATTATAGAATTTAAGAAAGGGAAAAATCGAAATTTGAGAAGAGAATCTAGGGAAACTGGAGGATTGAAACTGTGGACCAGAAGAGCAGTGGGCCACCTCGCTCCCTCCCTCCCTCACCCTCCCGCTCCCTCCTCCTCCTGGTCTCTGCTGTCTCTGAGGACTGGGCTAATGACCTCTTCCTGCAAGGTCCGCCTTTCCCATATGGTGAGATCCAGTCACAGCGGTACTGGGCTCATGTCTTCCCGATTTGGCTGCCAGAAGCAAGGGTCCTAGTTTCTTGATTCTGACTTTAAAGACCCAGAGCATCTCTGATCAGCCTGGCTTGAGTCATGTACTCACCCCGTTTGGGGCGGGGCGAGGCAAGGGGAGCCATGACTGGTGGTCCCTAAGCGAATCTCACGATCAGAGTGGGGAATTGGGAAACTCCTCCAAGAGCACAGAAGGCAGTTCCAGAAAAAAAAAAAGGAGACCTGACGGGCGTGAAACATGTTGGCTGCGCACGGCTCTGAGGTAGGGGAAGAGGGAAACCTGGGAAGGACTCTTCTAAAACACAAGGACGGAATCCGGCCCTAGGAACTGTACCCAGAGGTGTTGGGAAGTCTTGTTCTCCCTCCTCCTCTGTCATGCAATGCAGCGTGGCTGCCCTGGGATTTCTGGGCACGTTTAAAAGCCAGCTGCCTCAGCCCGCTTCTCAGCCCGAGTAGGAAAGACTTCACAGTCTGGGAGCTCCCGTCTTTCTCAGCCCAGCCTCTCCCATCTGGCCAGGACCTTCCACACAGTCCTTCCCTTTCCTGGAGGGAGAAGGGAAGTAAAGGTAGAAGGTGGCAGAGGAAGAAAAGATTCGGCTCCTCCTATGGAAAAGTAGGTCCGAGGATGCCTCACTCCATGCCCCGCTTTCTTTTGGGCAGGGAGGCCTTGCAGAGCTTGGAAGTAATTCCGAGCGTGCCTTTAGAACTATAAAAACACTGCCATTTTTTTTTCCTTAAAACAATCTACAAATCCATCTTGAGAACTTCTACCACCTCAACAATGTGTGGAAAGAGATGTAACAAGACTGTTAACTGATCGTTTCTGTGTGAGGGGATTATAAACGGTTTTATTTCCTCTAGAGTGTTCTGTATTTCTTCATTTTCTATTGTAAGCATGTGTTGCATTTTTTATAATCAAACAAAAATACAAAACATACATATGTTCCTAACCTATTCTGAGAGCCCCCAGTTATAATAAAATATGATGACAGAGATATTTAAATAATTTCAAATTAAAATTTGCTTATAATCAAAGAACAAAAATAAGACTAATTCAAAGATGAGTTTTAAAGTGCTATGAAATGATACCTTTGGAATTCAGGTGAACTTGCATGCATTTATACATGCTCAAACATCCTATAATTTCGATGGCTTTATCAGCGTTTACGGTGTCTTTAAAAGCAGGTTTACTTTCCTGGCTGGGTTTGGCTAGAGCTAACATTACATTAATTTGCATTCCCTCAGCACACACTCTCTGAAACAGTGCTGAGCACTTGAGGGAAATTGACCTTGGATGAAACATTTGCTGCCGAAAAACAAAGTGCCCAATCTCCACGTAGATAATAAAGAAATGACTCTCGCAGTTACCGGACACCAGAGCGAACCAGAGCCCATGACAACCCTCAGGTGGCATCATTTACAAAAACCCACAGTTGCACCGGGGATCATAATTTAAGGCTTAATGCCAGTCAAAACATAAACAAAGCCATGCACAGGCAGAGAGCACCTGCAAAGGTCCTGTATGCGATGAAAGATCACGACAATTAGCATGAGTCCAAAAACTGGACATCACAGTCAGCAACTTCAAAGCCTTGTGTGACTAATCTTCTCTGCTTTCCTTCCTTCCTGCCTGCCATCCATGGCTCTTTTAATTCCTGCTTCTTTCCTTTCTTTCTTCCCAACCACATCGCACGAGGGACGTAAGGAGGTTTACAGGGAGTACATAAAATAAAGTAGCGAATTAAAGTAAGTCACCAAAAGTAAGTCCCCCAACAAGGGGAAATAGAGCATGATGATTCAGGTCATATGGTCTTACCACCTGCTTAGATTTGACTATGAATTTCTTGGCAATCAGAAGTATATACCTCCTAAAGTATGCCAATTCCTATAAAGAATTGAAACTTTTCTTTCTGTATCATTCTTTTTATTTTCTTTAATACAATGGGTTATATTTACTGACAGAAAACAGCCCACAGCGTGGTCCACTTATGCAATACCACATGCATGCTACCGGCTCACATGGATTGATGCTCACTGTGTCCCAGGCAAAGCGCCGCACACTTTGGACACATCTCATTTAATCCTTATGAGGTCTATGCCATTGTTATTATCTCCATTTTAGAGATGCAGAAACTAGAGCTCAGAAAATATGACACGACTCCCCAAAGTAGAAAGCAGTAACTGGCAACAGTGTAGTTGAACTCGGTCCACCGGACTTTGAAGTTTACACATGCGCTTCACCCTCACTTCACAGAGAAAGGTCTGGAAGGATTTTCACAAAATTTTGAAAGGGGATACCTCTGGCTGGTAGGAAATCGAGTTATATTATTGTTATTATAAAAGTGTTCAAAAATATGCAAAAGCACAGAGAATAATAAAACATATACCTATGTACCCACCATCCAAACATTCTAGATTGACATTTTGCTGTTATTTCTTCAGATTTTGTTAAAAGGTAGAGATAATTGAAGGTCCTTTGTCCCCGGGGTTATAGATTGGGCCCCGAGAAGAGGAGTAGTCTGCCCTCAACAGCGTCTCTACGGCAAACGCTGTTTTTGCAAGGCTGCTGGATGCTGCATCTCCTTAGGAAAGTCAAACATAACTTCTGGATGGAATTCAGCCCAAGCAACTCTGCAGAGAGGGAGGTGGAGCGGGAGGAGGGGCAGATGAAGCGGGCAGGGGCTGACGGGGTGCAGCTTTCTGATGTTCTTGCCTAATCCAAGGACAAAACTAGCTAGAAAACGAAAATGGATAAACTATGTGTTCTTTAAGTAATCACCCCTGTCACATATTTTTGGGTTTTGATGCAAGTTAGACAACAGAGACTTCAGGGATATACGCTCTGGCACAGACACTCAGGGTTCATATTCTCTAAAAATCAAACGCACAGATGGTAAGGATGTGTCATTTCGGCTTTGATCTAACCGGAGGGCCATCTCATCTCTGCCAAGAAGAAGCTAACAGATTTCCTGCAAGCAACATAAGGCCTTTCTTGAAAAATAATTCTAGGTCCTCAGGAACAAATGATGATTAGGTCCCCGAGTTCTTAGACCACAAAGAGCATTGACAGTGATTATTTTCATGAGAAATTTTCAAGGCAAGTGTTCAAAAAAAAAAATCACTGAATTCTGTTTCTTAAAATAAATATGATGATTTCTTACCTGCTATTCATGAGAATTTCAACAAAATTATATAAAACAGTTGCATCAATTGCTAACTACACTACGTATTGTATATCAATCTTAAAAATTGTCAGAGAAGCATTAAAAACGTTGGCAACAGGAGTGTGTGATTTATGCTAGGGATAGTGAGAAAGATACAAATATTAGGATAACACCAGTTGCTATAACAAACTAACCCCCCAAAATCTCAATGGCTTAGCCCGATAAAAATCTGTCTTAGATATATTTTTAGAAAAGGAAAGTCCTGTGTTTTATGCCAGGTAGGCCCTCTGAGGACCTACCACTGCCACCAGCTCCCCTCCATCCCCCACCTGTGCGAGGGGTCCCTCGATCAGGCCATTGTTCTCATGGCCTCCGTGGCTCCATGCTCTGGGAGGCTCTTCCTTGTCCGTGATCGGCCATGGCCAGCTCTGAAGTAAGTACTGGGGATAACATGTTCCCTGCAACTGTGCAGCTTTAGGGTCCGTTTCCTGCAGGTGCAAATTGCACTCAGGGTGGTTTTACACTCATAAGCCTTTTCTAGACTAGACCTGTGGTTTCTTTGCCAATCCAATTTCCCCCAAAACCCAAGGTGGCTTCTGATCCATTTGCTTCCAATCAGTTTCGTGTGCCTGTAAACATATCCTAGGCTCTTCCCTAGACATAAGTGTGGGACCTACTTAATCATTTGCTTCCAGATGCCTGTGCCTCTCTCTCAGTGTAATGAGGCCAGCCGACACAAAAGGCTTGGGCAGAAAGCAGAGACCCTTATTCTGAACTTTACCCGTGAGGCTAAGTCTGTTTGCTCAACTAAGAAATCTTACCGCACCTTTTTTGGCCACAGGTTTTTGCCGTGTTATTTCTTGCTCTGTGGTGTAAGACTCTAAATTCCTGGACTTTTATCTGTTCCCTTCATCAATGTTTTGAAACTGGCCAATTCTTTCCTGAACTCCTCTCTTCCTTGACATGGGCAGCAAGAAGCAACTGACACTTGTGACCGCCCTGTCGCTTCGCAAGCACTTTCCTTAAAGCTGCAGCTTGGAGGCACTTAGTCTGCCTTCTAGGCTACGTGAAGTGACAGTTTTACAAAAATATTTTATTGCAAACCATCCTTTCTCTGTCTTCCCAGCCTCTAACATCCGTTTCTGCACTTCCTGCCACCTGACCACAAAGATACATATTCTAGGCTTCGGTTTTGGCAGCACCCCGCTTCCAGGTACCAATTTATGTATTAGTTGGGGTTATGTTAGCTGCTATAACAAAAAATCAGGGCTTAAGACACATAACTTTCTTTCTCTCCAACATGACAGTGCCTCACAGGTCTTCCTAGTTGGAGAGAAGTTTCCTCCACACAATGTTACAGTCCTTGGAAGTGGGCAGACTCTGGTGGAGGAAATTGTGCATAATATGTAAATAGACTGATAAAAAGGTGTTAGTCCAGAAATGATAGAGTAACAACATAGTAGTTCAGCACTGCATCTGCAAAGTCTTGACGGCAGGGCAGGATATCGACAGGTGGGTAAGGGGCAAGGGAGGATGTGGAAGAATATTTACTGTGGAAAAGGGCAGGGTGGATGTGTGTTCTGAAAGAGAACATAACGTCAAACAAAGATGCTGGGAGAATGATTCCTTCTTAGGCTCACCCCACTTTCTATCCCATGAATAGAAAGGACTGCCACAGGAGAAAACTCGGTAAAAAGAATTACCTGGGGAAACACTCTGAAACATACAACATCATATGGTCCGCAGTCCTATGTGAATATCAAATGCTGTAAAATCGGTAGTCTGGGGCACATGCAGAGTTTTATCAAAAATTGTTGGCGTAATTTTATTAGAAGTAAAATGAAAAGTAATTCAACTGTGGACTTACATATACAGCGGTGTATGTTAATTCATGTGAAACATGACGGGCAGGGCTGTGCTAGTTCACCACTTTCTGCACGTGGAAAAGTGTTCGGTTGTAAGGAGTTTCCAGTAATCTCCTTAAGCCCAGAGAAAATCTCTCTCTCCTTGGAAGGGCCTGAATAATCCTGTTACGTAGTGCTCAAAATATCAGAATATTTCCAGACACTGATACGCTCAACCTTATGAATTGGGTCACCACAGATGAGAAAGCAGAGATTAAGAAGTTCAGGTGGCGAATAAGGTCTCGGTGCTCACGAGAGACAAGATCTTATACAGAACCCAGATAACCAGACTCCTTTTCCGACGGCCGCCATGGCTCACACACTCACCTCCTTGCCGTCTTTGCAAGCAGGCGAGAAAACCAAGCTCACTCCTGCAAACTGCCTTATAAACTTTTGAAAAATGTTACAAGATTTATACAAAACTAAGTCTCTTGGGGATTAGTGTTTTCTCTGCAGTCGTTAGAAGAAATGACCTAATAGCATTTCGTGGGAGGTCATAAAATCCTAACTTCTATAACCAAAGAGGACCTAAGACGCCCAACTTTAAGGCCAGTGTTTTTGTGGTACACAGTAGCGTACACCAATAAAAGTTCCAGCTCTATACTTTACACGTGAATATAATCTCCTGTCTGTTCATTTTAGCATCCTTCTTTTCTATAGTAACACAGAGCCCAGACTGAAATTAGATACTGAAGCTCAAATGAATTATTTAAAAATGCGTGCTTTTATTACCCTTGAACTTTCTGCCAATAAAGAACGATACTAAAAAGCGTATAGATGTAAACACTCCCGAAAATTTTAATATCAGAGGTTGTTCAAGCCTTTATTAAAGAAAATAACGGTGTCCAGAAGCATTAAATTTTTTTAGGGATGTCAGAACAAATAAAGGAAGTTGACCTAGCTAGCCTAGGGCCCTGCTCTGGAAATTACATTTACTGTAACTTCTTCCCTTTGGCTAATATAGTTTTTATCTACTCTGGGTGATAAACTCACAGCCTGGGTTGTGCAGTACAAGTGTGCTTGACACAGGGGAGGCATTTGCAAGAATAAAAATGAGGCATTTGAACTCTCTAACTTCTTCCCTTCCAGAAGCACTTTTACCCATTCACTGGCTCTCTGGTGGGACTCTCAGAAAGTATATTACTACTTAATTTTCCACTTTAATCGAAGACTGACTCATGTTTAGTTCTATGGTGAGAACAGGTCAATATTTTATTAGTTTCTTATATCATTACAAAGCCTTGATTCCCTTGTAAGGATAGAGAAGATGTCTGGGAAGAGGAGAGACAGGGCTACATATTTTGGAAACTTGCCCATGAATTTGGTCTCTATCTAAGTCAGAGGTGGTTTTTTTCTTCCATATTTCTATGTAACCAGAGAAGCCTGATCATAACCGAGACACATATCAGAAACCTCATGACCCATTAGCTCTTGTAACATCTCATCTGGTTTTAGGTTGGGCTACGGGTCCTTAGCCCTTGGGAAAGTATTTTAGCAGGTTTTCATTATTTGATTCTGAACAGAAAGGAATATTTGGTAAAATGTCTCCAAAAAGGGGAAACAAGACACCTGACTCTCAGAGCCTCATTCCTCCCCTTGCCAGTACCTTCAGATGAGCCTGTAGCTTTAAGCTCAGACCACCTCCACACTTGGTGGTGGGGACATGGTTCCTAGGAGTGCAGTGGAGGTGTGCCTTGCAGATCCTGCTTAACAAAAACTTCTCAAGGTGGTTCAAGACTGTGCTGTTAACAATGCACGTTCCTTCTATTTAAAACCAGATGGGAGCCCTAAGAATTTCACAGGATGACACCTAATTGACACTCACTTTTACCTCTATCCACCACCCAGCCCACAGCACAGTGGGAAAGTTCCAAACCGTCTGACTTGGAAAAAAATCAAGTGGTTGCCAAAACCATTTCATGGGCCACCGTGGAATGCAATTAAAAATAATTCAACTTTAATCAAAATAAATCTAAGGTGAACAAGTATGTTCTGGGTATCTACAGTATGAAGGAAGTTTGGGTGGACAGTGATGAGTTGGTGGGGCAGGGGGGTGACTCATAAAGGGATGAACAAGATGTGTCTTTTAGCCTCAAGGAGTTTATATTCTGGGAGGGCAGAAAAGATATATACACTCTTGATATGCATTTCCCCAGATCACAGAAAACTGTGCCATCTAATTCTTCTCTGGAAGGAGCCTTAACAAGTTGATCTCCCTATCAACATGTAAATAACAGAAAGGGTATTTAGCAGATGAGAAAATTAGTCATTTGGACTGGTAATAAGGCCATAGCATGTAAAATGAGATTGCCCTCTGAGGGTGAGCTCAGTCTAAGCAGAGACCCCATGGATTGTGCTGGTTGGAGTCAGACGTTGTCACTAAAACATAAACAAAAAGGAATCTTTATTGACAAGCTCCCTACCTAATAGCTCTGTGTTCGCTAGCAAGTTACTGAAATCTCTGTTGTCTTATTTCTGAAATAGGAATAAGGCCATCAATTTTAATTGGGGGTGGAAGGCATATGTGTGTTAAATGAAAATACACACAAAAAAATCTAGCATAGTCTATGGCCCTTCCTTCCCAATTCCCTTCTCTTCCTTAAAAGCAAAAAATAAGAGAGCAGCTGTCAGGGTCATTATCAACAGGGTCTTTGGGACTAAGGTTCCTTAGCACTGATTTGCAGCTCAACCCATTAAGCCTGTCCTCAGCACCTCGTGTATTCCCTGTGTGCAGCGTGGCCATGGCCCCTGTGAGCCCGTCCAGTGGAGGAGAGACCATCGATCATACAGATGTGAACCGAGTGCCCATCAAAGTACAAGCTTGTGCTGTGGGGCACAGAAAAGGGAGCGAATGCATCACCCCGAGGAAGTAGGAATGGCTCAGAGAGGCCTAGCACAGGCATTTGAGCTGTTCCTTAAAGGTTTTCCATGCAGGACCCAGGAGGACCACATTATCTTATTTATTTTTTTACTACAGGGATTCAATATTTGCCCTTCATAAAAATTATACAGAAAAAATAAGTTCTAACCCATCAAGCCCGTCTGATCTGAAACAGAAAAAGACTCATAATGAATATGTCAACACGTCCGCGTTTTTCATTTCTTTTCTAAAGCAATTTCATCTGCAAATGAATTATGCACTCCAGGGCTAGACAGGACCTCCATTCCCACACTCCAGAAAAATGTGTTTACTTCCCTTTACATTTCTTACAGCTCAGTGGGAAGGCAGTTGCAATGCAATTTCTGATCCCGTTCAGGGTTTGAGATGTCAGTCTTCTCTCTCCTTCTCCAGAATACAGCCAAAGCTTATAAGCCCAAGGTTGGGGAGTTCATTTTTTTCCCCAACCACATTAAGTACATAAATCATCTCTCAAGAAAGAAGATAAGATTCGTGCATTTCTATTTTGTCTGGCATGAAAACTAAAGTCCAATCTGTGAGGCATTATATTGTTATATCCATCTGCAGTGCACTAAAATCACTCTCGAAGATTGTAACTCGCGGAGCTATTTTTTAGCACAATAGGCAGAGCGGGTTGTTTCTTATGCACAGGTAGCTGAAAGCAGGTTCCTATCTCACATAAATTTACCTTCTCTCTGAAAAGTAAATGTATCTCCACATGCGGTCTGAGGCTCTGAAAAGTTGCACGCTGCCCTTCGGGTCAGGGCAGGGAAGAGTCCGTACCAGGATTTAGTCCGAGGATTTTGATGGACAGTGTCCTGTCGAGTTCTGAGCTAGTGTTAAAATGCCCTCTAGTGGTCATTAGCGATAACCAGTGAGGGTGGGGAGGGGAAAACTTCCTCCGGAAGCTAGCTCAGGGGTGGCTTGGTACAAATGCTCATCAAATCCAGAGTCCTGGGGTACAGCCTGGGTTACCTGCATCTAATGTGGAATACCGTGGTGGTGGTAGAATCTTGCCATTGTGCTCAAAGGGTACAACACAGGGATTTTTCTTACACCTGTGCATCTCACTGTTCTGTCCCTGAGCCCCGGGCACACAGGAGAGCCTCAAGAAGTGTTTGCTGAGTGACTGACTAAATGAATGAATCCGTTTATAAATAACAGATTCTGCGCAGGCACCACGAGCTTGACTCACGGTGTGCACAGATTCTTTCTGCTTTCTGGGGTATAGTTGATTTGCATCCTTCCCCGAGTCATCACTTAGCAAATTTAAAGGATTACCCCATGCTAGTAGCTTTGAGATGAGGAATGTGATCAAAATGTTGGTGGGAAGGGTAATAAAATCTTCCTTTGTGGGTAGAAGAGAGAGGCTGTGCTGGTAGTTCAAAAGAGAAGGTGAACACAGGTACCCTGTAAATATACACAACTGTTGTGTACCTGCGATAATTAAAAATAAAAAATTTTTTAAAAAGAGAAGATAAAGAACATCCAAAAGGAAGTGGAAGTGAGAGCATATATAAAACAAATGAGTAAATGCCTGCCACCCTTTTGAGCAACCCTCCTGACATCGTCACCCAGGGCCACCAGCAGAAAGTAAGCTGTGAGAACAGACAGCAGAAATTAGCCCACCCTGACAGCCTGACTCCCTCCTGGTGCCCTGTGAAAATGGCGCTAGGGTCCGGATTGTCAATGCCGTAGCCTCCGCCAGGGTTTGCGTGCTTGCCTCCAGCAGGTGCACGCCACAAACGCACAGTGCTGCTAGCAAGGAAATCGCTGATGGGTTCCTGCAGTCTCCAACACCCGGCCACCTCTCAAAATCTCTTCGGCTACCAGAGGCGGACAGCAGTCACACAAATCAGAAGATGGGGAAAAGGAAATGTAGTAAAACTGGGGAGAGGTGCACGTAAGCCAGAGAGGGAGCTGGGGTCCCTGCTCTCTGCTCACGCCCAGGAACGTCTCGAGCGTTTCCTGCTGGCATCACGCCAGCCCAGCTCCGCAACACCCGGGCTCCAGGCTAGCATAGCCAGGAAGCCCACTGACCGCCAGGCTATGCTACTCAGCGGCTATGTGCCCCCTTCGACATTGTAACTTAGTCTCTGTGCCTCAGTTTCCTCAACTGTAAAGTGGGGCAAATAAGAGTATGTGCCCACAGAGCGGGGTACAGATTAATGGAAATAATACGTGTAAAGTGCCTAAGGTGGGGTCTGACCCGGAGTTCACCCTCAGGAAATGTTAGATGCAGATATGTTGAGGAGGAGAAAGAAGAGGACCAAACTTTTCTTTCCATTCCCCGGATATGCCTGCACTTTTCCTTTTTCACCCAAATCATTTCAGCAGCATATTCTTTCTTCCCAAGGTTGCCGAGAGAACTCAGGCAGAGTGTCAGGAACTAAACCTCTCTAGAAGATTGATTGCAAAATAGCTGGGATTTGAGCAAGGTATAGAAAGGGTCTGGGGTCACCGTGAGGTTCAAATCTGCCTTTTGGGGAGTAGATTTGAGCACATGATCCAAGTCCAAATTCTAATCTAATAGACTTCTAGGTTGAGAATTAATCTCAGCCCATTTTGTTACAACTTTTTTGCTTATTTGTTTTAAAGACAGGGTCTCGCTCTGTAGCCCAGGCTGGAATGCAATGGTGCAATCATAGCTCACTGCAGCCCTGAACTCCTGGGCTCAAATGATCCTCCCACCTGAACCTCCCAAATAGCTAGGACTACAGGCACACACCACCATGCCCAGCTAATTTTTCTTTCTTTCTTTCTTTCTTTCTTTCTTTCTTTCTTTTTTTGGTAGAAACAGGGTCTCACTACCTCACTTCGTTGCCCAGGGTGGTCTTGAACTCCTGGTCTCAAGCAATCCTCCCACCTCGGCCTCCCAAAGTGCTAGGGGTGAGCCACCATGCCCAGCCATCCATTTTGCCATAGCTTTAATGCACATGTGCATGTACACACACACACACACACACACACACACACAGTGCATGCAGTGCTCACTCACGCAGGACTGGGCCACGAGAGAAGTGAACGCTCTTCTCTCCTGCGTCACTTCTCCCGGTCTTGTCTACTCCCATGTCTCACCACCTCTCCTAAATTCCACCACCTCACCCCACGCTTTGCTGCTTGGAATGGCTCCAAACCCAGCGTTAAACAGCTTTAGTGCTTCCAGGGAACCGACTTTTGCTGCTTTCTGTAAACCAGCAGACCTGGTCATCACATGGAGCTTTCAGACCCACAGAGTTTATACACTGCGTTCTGAAGTCACTCTGTAGATAATGGTTTTCCTCACACATCTTTCTGCTCTTTCACCTGGAACAGAATTTGAAGGATGTGGTTATCAGCTCTCTGATAATGCCAATTCTTAGACTCCATCCTGAATATTGTTATTGCTGCCAGAACCTCCTGGCAAAGTAATATCGATAGAGCCACTGCACTAAAAAGGATGTGTTTGCTGAGTTGTTTTTTTAATATCAAGGACTTTGACTATATTACAGTTAAAATCAATATAAATGTAACCTTTTCAACCACATAAAATGAGTTCATTTTTATTATTATTCTTTTTCTGCCATTACAAATTCTGTGATTGCAAAAGGGACCAGGTCAACTTAAGCTTTATTGAAAGACCATTAAAGAAACAAACTCAAACTCATTTAAATACTGAAGCCAGTGCATTAAAAAGATCAATAAAGTAAAAGCAACTGGGGTTGCTTTACTTAAACACCCCACATATGAGGATCATTCCACAATCACAATTTGAGCAAACCTATAAACCTAGAAGACCAGCCAATAAAGAAGAAACCGCTCTTTCATTAAATAGGTTTAGAACCGTAAAGCCCTTAACTTTACTCTGATTAGACATACTGCATTTAAATTTTCTCTCAGTATTTTAAAACATCATCTGGCAGAGACCGTTTGATCAATGAATGCCATTTACTTAGGAAAACCATTAGCTCCCCGAGTTAGGGGCATGAAAGTGATAGAAGTCACAGTTCCATTTCTGTAACGATAATTAGGCTACCGTGAAGGCGAGTTCTAGACTCACAGAGAGTCAGGAAATGCTCTTTGTACCCACACCGAGCATGGTGTTCTGAACATAGTCGTGTTTATAAAGCTGAATATTTACTACCGACTCCATGCACAAGGGTTAGACACAAACCTCTTGTGTGCCTCAGTTTCCCCGTGTCTAAATATGTTAATATCCTTTCCTACCTCCTTCCCTGGATAACAAAGCAAAGATGACTGTCACAAGCCCCTCTGAGTTCTTCCTTCAAAACTACAATGTAAATTGCAAACTTTAGTCATCATATGTACTTAGAATAATTATAAAATCAGAACAGCCCTTCCTGGCCAGCAGTCTGACCTTTGACCAGTCCCTGCCTGCGTCACCAGATAAGCGAAGCATGCCGTTGTTCTTTTTAAAGTACCATTAATTGTGTTTTCCTAATTATCAAATTAAAGGTATTTATGTGGAAAGTGCAGGAAAGAACACAGGATAACCGAGTTTGCTTGAGAGGGCCACGCAAAGCCGGCCCCTCCGCTGTTCCTCCAGACCCCTCCTGCCTGGGCCGGGACGACGTTAACACAGTTCTATGTCTTTGTTCTCTGCCGGCTGGTTCCCATCAGCAAATAAACAAGGATATTTCTCTCACCTTAAAACAAAACTTTCTCCTGACCCCATTTCCCCCATTTCTTTGCTTTTCTTTGCAGTAAAACTCCTGGAAATAGTTATCTATGCTCACTGTTCCAGGTCAGCTTCTCCTACTCTCTCTCTTTTTTCAGCCAACTTTATTGACGTGTAAATTGCACGCAATGAAATGTGCACACCTTAAGTATACAGAGTGGTGAGTTTTGACGGATGTACACACCCAGGTAACCACCACCGCAGTCAAAATATAGGATATTTCTAATTCCCCAGAAGGTTCCCTTGGGCCCTTTCCCACCAACCACTGCCCCCAAACAACCACTGATCAAATATCTATTTCTGTTTCTATGAAACCACAGATTAGTTTTACCTGTCCTGTAACTTCATACAAATGAAATCACAGAGTAGGTAACCTTCTGTCTGGCCCCTTTCATGCTATATAATGACTCCGAGATTCATTCTCCTGGAGTGTATCTTTTTTTAATTGCTGGCTGGTATTATATTTATGAATATACCACCATCTGATTATACATTCACCTTCTGATGGATATGTGGCTCATTTCCAGCTTGGGTACATCATGACTAACCCATAATGAAAATTTGCATATATATGTATAGAGTAGACGTATTTTTTAATTTCTTTTGAATAAATATCTAGGAATGGCATTGATGAGTTATATGATAAGTGTAGCTTTAACTTGATAAAAAAAAAAAAAAAACCTTTTCTGTATTCTCTTCCCTCTAGGAAAACAGGGGAATTCTGGTTGCCCCACACTTGACATTGTCGTTCTCTTTATTACAGCCTTTCACATGGGTGTGTAGCAGGATCTCACTTGGGTTTTAATTTTCATTTCCCTGATGACTGGGGATGCTGAGCATCTTTTCATGTGCTTGTTGGCCACTGGTAAATCTTCTTTTGTGAAGTGTCTGCTTAAGCCTTTGGCTTAATTGGATTGTTTGCCTCCTTATTATTAAGTTACGAGAGTTCTTTCTATATTCTGGATACAGTTCCTTTGCCAGATGCGTGTGCCGTGACTGTTTTCTCCTCATTTTCCGCATACCCACTCCCAGCCGGGCGTCTGTCCAGCACTGCCCTGCGGCTGCTCTTGTCGGACCTCCTCGCACCAAGCCCGGGGCTGCTTCCCAGTCCTCGCACTGCTCCACTGAGAGGCAGTGCCCGGTCCCAGGACCCCTAGGCTTCAGGACACCGTCCCCTCCTGCCCTCCTCCCCCGTGGTTCCTTCCACGCCGTGTCCTTTGCTGTTCCTCTGTTCCCTGACCTCCTGCCGCAGGAGTGTGTCCAGGCTCCGTCTTCAGCCTCTCTCTTTTCTCTGTTTTTATTCACTCCCTTCGTGAGCTCATCCATTCTCACGGTCTTAAATTTCATCCATACGTCCCTAACTGCCACATTATCACCTCACCCCAGACCTCTCCTGGAGCAAACTGGCTCCTGGACATCTGGCTGACTCCCGGTGTCTGATACGCAGCTCAAAGGTAACACTCTCCGTCTGACCCCTGCTCTGCCCGCCCCACTGACAGCCCGGGCAGCGCCAACGGACGGGGCTCCGTCCTCCCAGCTGCTCGCCTGAAGCCTGGGCACGTGGCTGGAACGTCACTCACGTGCGCTCATGCCTCACGTAGATTCATGCTGGGTCTACCCTGAAAACCCCTCGGGACGCCCCCTCAACACTCCACTCCAGCCTGTCCAGCGGGGGCCCCGCAGCGGGGCTCTGTGCTCCCCCTGCCCCTACAGACGCACCCCTGCACGTCAGCTAACCTCTCTGTCCAAGTGTGAGTCCTCCGCTCTCCGGCAGTCCTCATTTCTCTGAGGAAAAGCCGCGTCTTTGCCACGGCCTGCAAGACCTCGCGGGATCGAGCCCCGTGTCCACCCTGCGACCTCCCTCATGCAGCTCCTCCCCTGTTCATCCCACATCAGCCCCGCTGGACGCCTGCGGGAGGTCTCCCGCCATGGCGGGACCTGCGCTGGCCGGTGTCTCCGCCACGTGTCCTAAACACCGCAGGGCTGACTCCTCACATCCTTCGAGCCTTTGCTCGAATCTCCTTTTCTCAGTGAGGCTACCCTGGCCACCCGATCCAAGGTTGCCGTCTCGCCCTTCTCCTCGCTGTAAACGCCTCTTGTTTTGCTTAAGACTTAGCACTTTCTCCCTTCTAACATAAGACATCGTTTACTTTTTTTTCCTGTGTCTCCCCAGACTAGAAGGGAAGCTACGTGAGGGTTAGGATTTTGGGATTTTTGTTCATTAATGTAGCCCAAGTGCCTAAAACGGTACAAGGCATATAAGAGGCACTTGATAAAGATTATTGAATGAATAAATGACCCCTTAATGTTACTGCAGGTTCCTTTTCAAATGATGTGCACTGAAGCCAGCGTCCTTCTGCCCAGGGAGTACCAGCCACCCTGCACAGACAATGCTCTGTCGCCCACACTCCCCGCCCTGCAGGATGGTGTCACTGGCCACTGGCTTCCTGCTGGGTTTCTTTCGCTGTCAGGAAAAAGGAGGTGACAGATAAGAGAGACCAGGGTCTGTAGGTCCCCACGTCTGTCCTGCTTCTTTTCTGCCTGACTACGGCCTGTCCCTCTGCCTACAGCCCCCAGCCCGTCAGCCGGCCCCTCTTCCCCGGCCCTGCCGTCACAGTTCTGTCCCTCACACTTTCCAGTCTAGGGACAATAATGCTGTCCCTCTGAGGCTAGTCCCTGGGTGCTGGCATCACTTCACGTAGTGGTTCCCTGACCCTTAACCCTGCCCACTTCCTGAAAGACAGACCCTCCCTTGATCAGTCTTCTGTTTAGCGATGTCTGGGTAGGCTCTTCCCTGCCGTGACCCTGACGGACACACCACGTTTGTTTTGAACCTAAACCCAGTCCTGTGAAGATTCTGTTAACTCTAATCTTATTTGTTTCAGCCGCAGCTTCTAATCTACTTATGTTTATTTTTTAACCCCCTTCTGTTAGCTCACTGCCTGCAAAGGCTGCTAGAACCAACGACCCAGAGTTAGGCCACATTTCCCAGCTTAAGGGCAGATCCACTGCACGACTGCCCTCCCCGTAGCTGGCGGGTCTCCAGACCACCCTCGCTCACGACCAGCTGGCGGCTACAAATCCAGGGGTTCCCTCAACCTCCTCGGGTTCAACAATTTGCTAGAATGACTTGCAGAACTCAGGAAAGCGCTGTACTTACGAATACATTTTATTACCAAACATACAATCCAGAGCAGCCAGAGGGAGAGAAGCAGAGAGCAAGATCCGGGAGGATCCCAGATGCAAAGCTTCCTTGTCCTCAAGGCTCGTGACCCTCCCTGCACATCAGTGGGTGACCCAGGGACATTTACCCGAGCATCAGTGTCCGGTTATTTTAGGGGTTTCATTATACAGGCAAGATCGACTGCATCATCGACCACACCATTGGACGCAGTCTCCAGTCCCTCTCCCTGCCCTGCAGGTCAGGCTCAAAGTCCCAACTCTCCAATTATGTGTTTGATGAAGACGAGGGAGAAGGAAAACAGATACCTCCCTGCACGAATACCCTGCTCTCCTTTGTTGGTCATGAGCGCTTTTCTAGCCAGCTTCAGCTTCCTCTTGGCCCAAAGTAGACAGTGGTGGCTCCAGCAGCTTCTCTTGCCCTGATGTGTTCAGTTCTGAGCAGGAGCCTCAGGCATCGGTGATCCTACTGCAGGATTCAGTCACGTGCTCTGCCCGAATGCCAGGAGCATGTTTATGCCACGCTGCTCGCTGGGTGTGCATTGTGCCGCATTCTGCAGTGGTCTCCAGCCAGACTGTAGCCCCAACTCCATGTACCTGCCACAGCCACCAACACGGGCCCTTCGGGACATAGGCAGGATCCACCTTCTCTACCTCTTGGGATCAAATGATCAAGTTAAGTTCCCCTCCAGGCCACTTGCCACATTCTACCTCTGCAGGACACATTCCCCCACACGTGCCAGGGACTCCTTGCGAGGTTACCAGGCCCGAGATTCAGCAGACATCCAGTTTGGGAAGTAAATGTCGGTTTCTTCCTACTTACCAGACCAGAATCTCCCTCCTCTTGCCCAGTCTTTGAACTCAGCTTCTGCACCCAGACCCTGCCTTCCCTCAATATTTTTTTTTCTCAAGAGGATTCTCATTTTCTCATGGAGAGAGATCTTGGGGTCTCCCCACACAAACCCACATGTGCTTGAATCCCAGTGTAACCACATGTGCACTGGAGTCCTCCAGCCCCATGGGGTCTTGAGGAGGTCACCTTGAGCCTCAGTTTTCACCAACCTTTCCTCCCTGATGGAAATCTAAAGCCCACCCTGGCATTTCCAAAGGTCTCTTTCTGCTGTGGTGCTCTCTCTGGTTCATAGCGTATCCACCCAGAATGACATTGAGCACTTTCTTGATGCACAAACACATACAACTGTTTAAAGCACTCACAGAGCAGTAACCTTGATCCACTGTTTCAGGAGTGAGGAGGCGTACACGGCAGATTGACCGCCAACTCATTGGATGCCACATGTCAGATATACATGCCCTCTAGGCTGCTTTTGCCCAATCCTCTCCAGAGGTATCTCACAGGCCTTCCCCCCATGCATTTCTGGGTTTCCTGCTTTCTCAGATTCCTTCTTCCTGGCTGCCCACCTCTTTCCTCCCCATTTCCAGGGCTCCCCAGCTATTATGTACAATAACAAGTTGGTTCTTCCAAGACTTGGCCCGAACTCGCAGGCCCAGAGCAACCAGGTGCTCAGCAGACACAAAACCTTGAACTTGACCTCATTATAAAGAAGTTGTAGTTATAAATAACAGCAGTAAGAAGTTTGGGGTGATGCTACACCAGAATAACATATGGATAGATCATAGGTAGGTAGATTTAAAAAAAACTAACCCCAGTCCCATATGGATCAAGTCCAAACTCTGCACCCTGGCATTCAAACCAGGGTGTCATCTCAACACCCTTAGAGAGAACTGGTTTATAATTAACATTCCTCCTTGAAAATGCCTTCACTCTGCTAGTCTAAGTCCTGAACCATCATGACAGTTATTCTCCATGGTACACATTTTCAAATGGGGGATAATATTTTGTATTCAAATTTCATATATTATCTTATCAATATTATTCCCTGATTGTTTTACGTCATATTTTCAAGAATCTAAGCACCTTGAACCCAGCTGGGCCCATCTCCTTCTGCCCATGGTCAGCCTAACGCCAGGGCCAGTTCGCAGGTGGCCGGACTGCAAGATCGCACGAAAGCCCTGTGTGCTGTCAGGTGTCGGGAGGCGTGCAGTTTACTGAAAGGCTACTGGCTGAAAGGACATATGGTCAGAGGGGTAATCTGAGTCTTATGCCAAGGTCTCCCTCTTCCCCCCAGGGTCCACACTCCCTCGGCATTCGGGTTACCCCGTGATAATCATTCACTGTGACCTGGGGGATGGATGCGCTGCCGGGGGTCAGGTGTAACCTCAGGACGGGGCAGAGAAGATGCTCCCAGCTGACGTGACAGCCTGCTCACTTCCCAAGGTTTAGGCAGTTGTATACTTCTTTGAGGGACTCATCTTCAGATACAGTCCTTGTGTCTAGACTGGTCACAGCGAGGGCCCTGCTGTGAGAATTGGATGATCAGAGAGCCACACGCCTCCACACAGACCCTTTCTACCCTCAGCAGATAAGCGATGTGACATCAGGACTTGCCTGCACCGGACTAAAACAGTTTCCCTATTTGTAGTTTCCTCATTAAAACTCCCCCATACCACTCTCCCAGGAATTCACCGGGAACCAAATTTAACCCCTGCAAACATGTGCTCAACAAATCAAGATTGTAAAGACTAAACCAGGAGAGGCCTCGGTCATATTCGTCATGTCTGCATTGCTTGTCACTTTCTCTGCAGAATTCTTTATTCTTTTCATTTATTTAAAAATTTAGCCATAACTTCATACAATTTTAGCAACACTGTGTTAATACCTATTTTCAAAAGCAACTCTTCCTCGTCTTATTTTTTATTCTTTTATTTCTTCCTCTCTTTCCCCACACACTTTCTTCTTACTGCTGGAAAGTCATTTTATAAGTTATCAAAATGTGTTCTGCCTTGAGCTCTTCAGGGGAAATATACCATATAAAATTAATTCATTGCTGGTTATTATGTAAATTATTATCTGATGCCCTCACGGGTGTAATGGTTAAAGTTGATATTAAAATGATTTTAAATATAAAAATATACAAAAACCATGAACTATTCTCATACTAGATATCTAAGAAGGAAATTACTAGATACTGATTCAGACATTGTTTTTCAATGCTTTATAATCCCCTTTTGAATTTTTATTTGCAAGTCAAAGGCACAAACCTGAAAGTGCTAAATTTTTTCTGACCAGTTCTTTGAAACAATTAAACAGTGTTTGAGCCACTCATGCTATAAAAGTTTTTGAAGTTAATGCTTTTAAGGAAATGCTATATCAGCTGTGAAATGAGAATTTCTCTTCCTATTTATTGATGTTTCTAGAAAGCACACAGATTTATTGATAGAAAACCAGTTTTCTTGTTTTTCTTAGAAACATCTTCTGCTTTAAATAATATTCAGTGTTTTTCCAGTAGGTGGAGTATGAGTCTAGAGAAAGTAGATCAGTGTGTAAAGCATAATGATTTTTTTTCTATTATACTATTTTGAGAAATTTTTCATATAAAACAAAAATCACCTAATAGGTTCACTAATTCTTCTAATTGCACAATACTGTAGGATTTCAATTGCACTAGATCTTAAAGGCAGATGTATTTTACTGATTACATTACCATATTAATAAAGGCATGATGACAATAGCAATAAGTACTTATAATACCTCTCATTTTAAAATTGCTTATCAAGCCATGAGTGAAACCTCCTGACATCCCTGAAAGAGAAATCAAGCACGTGTACAGCAAAAGAAGATCTGTCTCTTAAATCCTTGTTTCTCCAGCCTTAAGCATTTCTGGAAAAGAGCAGCCCCTGTGAGTCTGATACTGGCTCCAGGCTGACGCTGCCACTTCCAGTCTGGGAACGTGAGCAGACCACTGACTCTCTCTGGGAGTCTGCGTCCCATTCAACATTTGTGGAAAGAAGTGATAAACTAGTTGTCTCTAAGGCCCCTTCCTGCTTGAGAATCTCTTACTGAACCTGACCTTTGTATGAGCATTTTCTTACGGCTGACTGTTGGGAGGCAAATCTGCTGAGACATGTAGGTACATGTGACAACGACGGCGCTTGTCCTATGGTCTGGGTCTCAAAGTTGCAAGTGAAAGAACTGTGCCCTTCTAGGGCGAGTGCACGCTTCCTCCCACCCTCCATCCGTCGCTAAGATTGGCCACAGTGGAACGGTGTCCTGAACGGTACCCCTAGAGCTGGATGTTAGCAGAAGATTCTGCTCAAAGCCCCAGAGACCTGGGAAAATACTACTCCATAGGTCCATTGTAGCAAAACATTTTCAAAGAAACCTTAAATATTATCTAATCCAACCTCCTCATTGGACGAAATGAGGACACCAAAGTCCCAGGAGGCTTCATAACTGGCTGAACCAGGGCCAGCGGAAGTCCATTATCATACCCCCAGAACACCCCTCCTGTCTCACACCTGACTTGAGAGCTGTTTTGTGAGATCCCCCTGAGTAACCCGCAAGGGGAGCAGGAAGACAGAGTCCTGCCTGTGCCTCCAAAGAAGGGAAGCGAGGGCCGGGCACACCACTCTTCCAGGAGAGTGGTGCAGCAGCGCAGGGAGGAAACATATACTGACACCAACCACTTTTCTCCTTTTGCATTCTCACAACCACGTGACTCAGGTATTTTCTGTCCTAGAAGAGCCTGGGGCCAGGAGACTCAGCAGGTTCCTTTCTAGCTGTGAGGGCCATGGGTTTGTTCTTGGTCTTGGAAGGAAAAGCTCCCAGACCCAGGTATAGGCTCAGGGAGGGGGTTCAGGAGATGGGCCTGTCTGCTGTTGCTCTAGGCTAGGCCACCTCTGGCCTTGCCAAAAAATAATTAATTAAATGATTGTACCCCATGTGGTTGAGCCCAGCCCGGGGCTAGTAATGGAGTGAGCGGTTTAGATGTAATTCCCAGAATAAGCATCGTGCTATATTTGGTGAATGGAGAGCATTCCAGGCAAAGGACACCGCACCCACAAAGCCCCGAAGCCTACTTGAGAGGACGCAGGGGATCCAAAGGGCAGAGCAGAGGGCCAAGGGGGCAGGCAGGGCTCTGGGTTTTTGCCTGTCACTCCAGGAAGATGCCACCTTCCCCTCTGATCGCCCCAGGGCCATTTAATCTCTCCTGAAGAGGCAAAGGCTCCTGGCTTATCTCCGCAGTGTTCGGTGAACCTCCCCTTCATAAAGGCAGGAACACTCTCAGGAACTCTGTGACACACAATCATGCTAACCCAGCGGCCAAAGCGTGGCTCTTGCTCCTTTATGCCACAGTTCTGTTACAGAGGAGAGCGTTTCTTGGCCTCTTTCTTCTTCTTGAGTATCTCTGCAAGTCAGCAGGATTTTGTTGGCAGCTTAGCCAAAAACCAATTAAGGTAGGAGGCGACATGACCCCTAACTGGGGCAGCCTTCCAGGTGGTACCTTCCGCCTGCATCCCTGGTAGTCCCTGGGGCTGGAGGGACAGTCTGTGGCTCAGCAGTTCAGGCTGGAAGAGGCTCGCATGCTGACCCCGCAGGGACCAGCTGGTGGTTCTCTGCCATGTGGTCCCAAGAGCAGGCTAGCTGAACTCAAGAGTCTCAGGGCAGGGGGAGCGCCCCGGAGCAAGAAGATTCAGAGTCCCAGCTCAACGATGCGGTCTGCGAGGGTGGGGGCGGCCTTCCTCACCCAAACTGATGGCCATAAAATTCTAGGAGGGTTCCAGTTGTTCACAGAGCTCTCGCCCTCTAAGAACAGAAGTTCTAACGGAAGTGGAAGCTGGTGTTCCCATACCTTAAACACATGTGTGCAGGCACACACACGTGCAGACTCACATACAGACACATGCCAACGTGGCTCAGCCGGCAATGACATTTAATGAATGTTAAGTGAGCACCTAAAGCGTGACAGGCCCGTTTCATGTGGATCACAGATTGACAGGAAGGTTTACTGGGCAATGCTGCAGAAAAGGAAACCACCGGAAGTCCAGAGGTGTCACCCACTGGGCTCTGATGGCCACGAGTATTTCCTCTCCCTGCTTAGCCCATGGGTGGGAGTTGAACAAACATGGATAGCATCCGGGGCTGTGCTGGCTCCTGGGGCAGGGCAATAACTGGGGCACGGTCCCTGTCCTCACTGGGTTATGGTCTCACCCAGGGAGAGGAGGGGACAGGGCTGCATGGTGGCAGGCCAGGCCCTCAAGTAACTCCATTGTTTAATCTCCCACTGCCGTCTGCACTTATACTGCGTCCTCTCCATTATTGGGAACAGAGTGACTCCAGAGTCAGGAAGAGACGGGAAACACTTAGATGCATGTGCCCTGCACACTGGGGCCGAGTCCTGCTCCTTCCTATTTTCAGTTACAATCGGCCCTAGGCCTGTGAGTACCGTCCGTGTGCCGACCCCAGAAGGGGTGGAGATTCAGAGGGGAGGGAAAGATGTGGTCCCTGCTCCTCAAACTAGCCTTCTGTGAGGTGTGTGGGGGTTTCAGGTGTTGATGGGCTAGGCACACGTGGACGGGACGTGGGTTGAGCTGATAGGTGTTTCTCATTCCTAACGTCGATCCCCATCAGCCTCTCCGCAAGTGTAGCCTTTGGCTTCCACCTGAAATAAATAAAACATCCATCAAAATTCAGTATCTCTGAGCTAACTCCAAGTATTACCCAAAATCAGGGATTAGGAAAGTCAGCAAGAACTCTCCGGCCTTTGTGTGGAGCCCCAGAAGTACTCTCCCCGGCAAAGGCAGGGCCTGACTTGGAATCGCGTCCTGTCATCTCAGGAGACGGGCCCCAGCCCCTCCACTGGTCCAGAAGATTCCTTAGATGTTTCTTCTTTGTTCCTTCTCTAAGCTCTGCCATCGCATCCCCAAGACATAAACAGGCTGGCGAAACCCCTTCAAACTCTGCCAATGCAAACTGTGGCTTAAAAATAGAAATGAACTGAAATTTCCCAATAATATTGGAACAGATGTGGAAGGTTTACACTCAGTGTGTAAGACACAAGGCCCAGCCGGAATCAGTATGCTTCTAATGGCTTAATGGTAATGTTAGACAAATTAGTGTTCCCTCAAGGTTGTCCTGGGGCGCACGGAGTCACAGTCTTTAATTTTACGAGCCTCTATTACACAATCTCTTATCGCCTCTTAACTGCCAATGAAATGACCACCAGCTAAATGTGCAGCAAAATGCATTTATACAAAATAGCTCACCTGGACCCCAAAGAAATTACCTTGAAATTATTACACTTAACCATGGCAAATGCACCAGGGTTCGTTTGAAAAGTGGTGGCCACCTGGCAATACAAGTGAGATTATGTAATATGTCATTTCCTTAGGCTTTTCAGGTTGAGCTTTTCTTGCCTCATCTGATTCAATGCATTTCTCTTTGAAATGTAAACATTTAAAACACAGCTGATCCTCTCCCTGTCCTAATTGACGTGGCTGGGCTGGTTCAGGAGGCTGTCACCTGCAGCTACCCCTTTGTTGTCAGACGTAGCTAGGTGAGAATGCCAATTCTGGCACTTGCCCGATGACTTTGGACACTTTATAATATCAGAGTGAAGATAATATCTGTTTAATAGCTATTAAATAAGACAATATATGAAAAGCCCAGCACAAAGCCTGTACACAGTAGTTGCTCAGTACATGCTTCCTCCTTTTGCCTGTTACGGTTTCCCCCAGCAAGGACCGGAGCCCAATCTGCAGTCAGACACGGCTGGGTGGGTCACCTACTGCAGCCAGGGCATGGCAGGCAGGTTCAAACAGGAGATGGAGACCATGCAGTTCAGCCCGCGGCGTTAAATATAAGAATTAACTACGATAAAGGGCAGCTGTAGGACGTAAGGAAACCCCATAGAGTTCCCAGAGGCACCCCAGGGCAAGGGAGCACGTCCAGGCAGGACAACTGGTTCAGGTTGCGGGGGAGGGAAAGCGGCCCCCTCGCCCTCTGAGGGTCTCCGGGCTGGGACTTAAACAGCCCCAAGAGACTAACCGGCAAAAACAGGCACATTTTACAGGTACCTGGGAGGCTTCAAGGGAAAATGAAGACCCAAAAAGCGGTTAGGCCCAAGTGCTTATACAACAGGTTGAACGAAGAGTAGTAATTGTGGAAAAGTAACTAAATTATATGGGAGACTAGGGGCAGATAAGGGTTATTTTAACTGTAAAAAACTGTACAGATTTCTCTCAGCCTCAACTCCCCATCTCTGGCGATCAGAATGCTCTTTTCTTCCTGGCAGCGGGGGGGGGGGGGGGGGGGGGGGGCCGCTTCCCTATGGGGGCTTCCTCTCCTGCTTTCAGGAGGAAAACATGAGGTGAGAGGGTTCCTCTTGCATCTGTTGTTTTCTAAGTGCCTTTAACTCAAAATAGTCGCTTTCCCAAACCGGCGTATTTGAGGGTGGCGTGTTCTGCCCGCCTTCAAGACCTTGCTGGAGACCGTGTGATTGAGCCCAGCAGAAAGCAGAGGGTCTCTCTGGTCTGGCCAGGCTGGAGCTCGCCCGGGGAAGCGACGGGCTGCGCTCTGGAGAGGCGGCGGAGCAGGCGACATGCGCAGTGGCATGGGCCTCGGCGGGGCCGCGCGGTGCTGCTCCGGCCTCTGTTTCTCTGTCGAGGAGGCCGAGGAGGACAGGCTGTCACGGCCAAGGCCGCAGGGTCACAGAGGGATCGGTGCTGGCCTGTGGCTGGGGCAGGCTCCACTGACGGCCTCACACCCTAGGCGGAGCCTGCGTACCCCCTTCCTGAGCTCGCGCTGGAAGTTGCAGGAAGCCCCCTGCTCCCACGGCGTCCCCCCAGCGCCTCTGCTGGGGAAGCCTGACATGTGGTCACTTCAAACGAGCAACGTTAAAGGAACTGCTGCCGTCTGTCACAGCAAACACTGAAGGATACGTTTGGAGCCGGGGACAAGGAATTGATGATTGACACAAAGGGACCCATATACCTAGGAGAACGTGGGGTGTCTCCGTAAGAGTCAGGAAGGGCTTATTTTAGGAATCAGGCTTATGGTGGGAGGGTTCAAGGAAGCAGGGGTCTCTTCTCCACTGGGGGCTCTCAAGAAAGGAGGGGCGATTCAGTAGTTGGATCTCTTGATAAGTGTCATCTGGGAGGCAGGACGGGGAGAAATGACTGGGAGAATGGGATGTTTGGTCAGGTTTTTGATTGCACAGGGCTTTTTTTTTTTTTTTTCGGTCTTAGTTTCCTATTGTTGTAACAAATTGCCACCGACTTGAAAAAGCACAAATTTACTATCTTACAGTTCTGGAGGTTGCAAGTCCAGAATCAGTGTGGGTGGCTGACCTGAAGGAGTCAGAAAGGCTGGCTCCATCTGGAGGCGCCGAGAGGAGAATCGGTTCCCTTGCCCTTTGCAGCTTCTAGAAGCCGCCTGCATCCCTTGGCCCCTCCCTCACATCTCCCCAACTTCTCGCTCCCGCTGTCACCCCTCCTTCTCTTCCCTCTGACCTCCTGCCTCCCTCCTGGGAGGGCCCTTGTGATGAGCCCAGCAGGGTAATGCAGGATAACCTCCCATCTCAGTTACGTCTGCGAAGTCCCCCTTGCCACGCGAGGTAACACACTCTCGGGTTCTGAAAATCAGGACGTGAATGTCTCCGGCAGAATGCCAGAGGGGTCTTGCGCGGTCGCGATCACGGTCGCGGAGGGGGCGTCCTGTCTGATGGCGCGGGGCCGAGTTCTCTGTGTTCCGCAGGGAGACACCACCACCTAGTGGCGACACCAGGCAGACCGTCAGCTGTGGGCTTCCGAGCTGCTGCTGCCTCTCCTGCCAGAATCCCACCTAGCCCGGGCCACAGCCCTGCTTCCTAGGCACAAAGCAGGCAGCAGGATGGGAAGAGAATGCGTACAGAAGCACGGAGAGTCTCATCCCCTGGAGACAGGGAAGAGTTTATCAGACCCTCTCTTAGCGCTCCGTCCTTTCCTCACGCACTGGAGCTTAATCCTTGGGAAGGGCAAAGGCTTCCTGCGAGCCTTCAGCAATTGTTGCAGTCTGCATTTTAATTGTTACAAAACATTTTCCTAACTGAAGTGATTTGGATTAGAATTATGTATCACTGCCCATTTAGATTCCTGTTCAGCGCTTTTTAATTAAGGATTGTATTAATGCATCGAGGCCAGGAGTGTTCATTAAGCTCTTAGAAAAGTCAAAACCAAACGAGATCACTGATACGTTAGATGACAGAATCGAGACTCAGAAACCTCTGAGTAGGCCATTATTGTGTTTCAAAACAGAAGAAATAAAGTTCCATATAAATAAATGTAAATTTTAGCATTTTGGTTCAAGCCATCATAGCTTTCATAGGTATAGGAAGGGGGTAAACTTACAGAGATAAAAAGGAATTTTGTTTTATGATGAGCTCAGCACAAATAACATAAGACGGCTGCCAAAAAAGCCAAGTTGCTCTGGTCTGGACCCACAGAAACAGTTCAGGGAAAGAAAGGTCACTTATCCACTGCCTGGGTCAGACCACACCGGGGACCGATGTCACCTCTGTGTGCACTGCTTTCCCAGTTGCATTAACAAATGTCAACACATTTTTGGTGAGCCCACTGTGAGCTCAGCACTGAAGTGGGCCTGAAGACACAAGAAACCTAAAAGTCCAAATATGAAAATTTCATTTTTTTAAGACTGTATACTGTATATTCATAAAATGGAATATGAGTCATCCATGACAAATGTATATTATATTTATTGGCACAAAAAGATTCATAATACATCATTAAAACGATACAAAACTATGTGCTATTTGGGTTTTCTTAAAAAAAATTTATTGAATTTTTTATTAAAAAATTGCTTTCAGAGGCCAAGGCAGGAGGATGACTTGAGGCCAGGAGTTCAAGACCAGCCTAAGCAACATACCAAGACCCTGTCTCTACAAAAAAACAAAACAAAACAAAATTTAGCCAGGTGTGGTGGTACGCACCTATAGTCCCAGCTATGGGGGAGGCTGAGGCAGGAAGATCACTTGAGCCAGGAGTTCGAGGTTGCAGTGAGCTATGATACACCACTGCACTCCACCCTGGGCAACAGAGCAAGGTCCTGTCTCAGAAAAGATTGAATGAATATACATAAAAAGTTAACATTAACTATCGTCAGGCTGCAAATCCATATCATTTTTTCTATAATGAACATATATTGTTTGTATCCATTTCAAAAATTCTTTAACAAAATAGAGTTTTGTTATAAATGTAGTTCTTGAATTACAAGACGTATTGGGGTGGGGGGAGGTCATCACCGTGAGGCGTTGCAGGTTAGACTTATTGGTTACCACTGGCATTTTGACAGCAGACGTAGAGGTGCAGTGGCAGTTACCCACATGTACCATCAGATGGCGCCAAAGCAACTAGCTAATATTTAGCTGCAGAAACAGAGTATCCTTTGCTCCAAGGAAACAACTCTATGAGATTTTCAATATTTATGATTCTCCGGCCAGAATTAGTGTTTTGTTAATGATGCATTTGACATTATAGAAGGCTTTTCAAAATGATAGCCAAACATTTGCTTTAACAGATTTTTTTTTTTGGACTTTTGTAGCAATATTACTCATGTACAAAAACTTACAGTACCAGTTCTGCAGATCAGAACTCTCAAAAGTTCCTGAGATGTATTGCTCTTTGCCTCTTAACCCTGATTGTTCAACGCTAAGTCTCCAGTAAGCAGTGTGAAGATTCAGCCGTAGACAGTCATGGGTAATGAGCGATGACTCATCAGAGTAGCTGGTTCTCAATGCGATGAGGAAGATTCGCTCACTCCTCCGCACTCTAACTGCCTCCCCTCCCTCCTCCTGAGAGCACAGCTAGCTTCCTGCGTCTTTGCGCAGCTGAAAGACGGTTTTTGCCTGATCTTGGGAGTGTTTCGGTTTCTGCGTCTGCACCGCTGCCTTCGACAAGTTGCTGCTTGTTCTGTCCTCCTTCCTGTGCACGATCGACAGGTTCCCGTGAGAGTGCCCGTGTTGGAGAGTGTTTCCTTATGACCCACGCCTTTCGCCATGCTGACCTTAGCAGATATTAAACTCACTTCAGAGAAACGAATGGTTACAAAAAAGATTTGTCTGCAGGTGGACACAGCAAAAGCCCAGAAAACTCTAAGATCTCACAGTTGGAGAAACACAGCTAGGCTGCACAGGTTGTAAAAGGACGGCTGAGAAT
Source organism: Lepilemur ruficaudatus (assembly GCA_963574885.1). Taxonomy (NCBI): domain Eukaryota; kingdom Metazoa; phylum Chordata; class Mammalia; order Primates; family Lepilemuridae; genus Lepilemur; species Lepilemur ruficaudatus. The sequence goes on along the minus strand of CAUYRT010056720.1, from coordinate 4,882 downwards.
ACAAGGTAGGAAAAGCCACGTAGGGACACAAAGGGCAAGACAGGCCCTGCAATTCTGCGACACCACTGTTTGCACTTTGTACATGGGAAATGTGATCAGAAACGTGTGGCTCCAACACTCACTATCTATACACTCTGTCTGCCTGCTTCCCTTCCCGCCCTCCGCTGCCAGCCCACCCCGCTCTAACACCCCCGCCTGGGGCCGTGTGACAAGCAAGAAAACTATGTATATCCACCGTACTTGAATCTCAGCATTTCAATGTGTGTGAGTGTGAGAAGATCAATATTGCTCTGTACGCCGATAGTACCAAAAGGTGAAGAAAACAGGTCACTGAGAGGAGCCTTAAAATTTATTGCCGTAGATGTAGCATTTTACATCTGAGAGGTCGACATAGGAGATTGGATCACGCAGATTTTACTCCATTAAAATGAGCAAGGATCTTAATCCAGCAGGTACATTATCCACAGAAAACGCGCATCAGCTGGAGAACAACTGCTAAAGCCTCTTCACTTACGAAGCTCCAGCTGTTTCCAGATAACCCCAGTGAAGGAGGAGAGAGGCTTCCATTTTCTCAGGCTGGTATTTCAGAGTCAGTGCTGATGAAGTGAGTTGTCCAGAAACCAGAGTTCAAAGAGTGACATCATCCCCCCAGGGAGGATGTGATTCGGTGCAGGACGGTGGCCTGCTCCTAAACGTGTTCTTGTTTTCTTCCTGCAGCTCGATCATTACCCCTCCGTGAGTTACCACCTGCCCAGCTCATCCGACACCCTCTTCAACTCGCCCAAGTCGCTCTTTCTAGGAAAAGTTATAGGTAAGAATTTGGTTCTTTCAGTATAAATGTGTGTTAAGAATACATTTGGTATAAGGATTGCCTTGGGTAATGTGCATTTGGCTTTTAAAACTACCAGGTAAATTTGGGAGTGAGTCCCAAATATCTTCTCCGTATAAGAAAAGTTGTGTGGCTGTTCTCTGTGATGCACAAGGGAAGTGTTAGCAAATCATCTTTCTAAAGCTACTCATTTGCCTTTGAAACACATTATGATTAGTGCTGGGCGCTTCTAAGTCAGCGATGGTATTGGACCCAGTGATATTTGGTGTGTGGTGTAAACTACAACGCAAGGGAACCCAACTCTCTGCTCCAGGCTTCTTCATGTAAAATTTCACTTATTAAAGACCTCTACCTACTAGCAATATTTAAGGTAACGTTTTCTTTGTCTAAGCATATCAACATGGTTCTCCCTTCCTGTCACTCACAGGGAAGCTCCCTGATATTATTCGCAAATGAAAAAAGGCTGATAGGAATGAACAGGTGGGAGGTAGCCCTTCCCCAGGTGTGACTGTGAATTTAGGACGCACCTTGCTCTTCTGTTCACTGTAGGAGATTAGCTCTTTCTAGATTGAAATATAGGTATGACCAGTCAAGCATTTTCACATGTTTGATATGAAGCCAATGGAATTTGTTTTAATATGAGGCTGTGTACCGTGAACCCAAAATGGAAATAGTAAGGTAGTCGTAATGTGCACGCAGGGAGGGAGGTCACTCTGTGTGCTCGGGGGGTGGGGGGTGGTATCAGAATAGCGTTAATGGTAAAAAAGAAAAAAAACCCTCTCATTTATAAACACAGGTGGGAGGTTCACAGAAAATGAGCAGTGAAGAGGAGAGTGAAGCTGTATTAAAAATAATATCGGACGCTTACGTGAGATTTACGGCAGGCCAGGCTGCGTTTTAAGAACTTTAGCTATGTTAACGCATTTAATCTTCATGGCAACTGCGTGAGGTAATTGAGATTATTATGCCCACTGTTTAGATGAGAACAGTGAAGCACAAAGAGGTTGAACAACGCGCCCAAGGCCACGGAGCTAGTAAGTGGCAGAACCAAGACGTGAACCCAGGCAGTCAGACGTGGAGGCAGCCCTTTCCTGTGCTGTGATCCCTGCCGTGGTTAACTCAGAAATGGAAAGGGAAAGACAGAATGATTTGGGCAGGAGATGTAGGTGCTAGGTGGACCAGTTGAGGGATAAGGCCGACGTCTCCCGCCAGAAAGTGACCGAGAGCAAAAGGCATGTCTGGGTTTAGAAGCAGGAACACACCAGTCCTGCTGGCGAGTGAGCAGTCTACAGGCAAGTAGGCCTGTGTGCAAAGCCCCAGAAGACCACATGCCCAGTAAGGAAGACAGTGGCGAGTGGCGACTGATCAGTCAAAGGGAGGAAGTGGAGAAAGAATGAAGACGAAAATTGCTTGATCATTGGGCCTTAGATTTTGCACGCTCGAAAGGACAAGTAAATAGTTACTGCTTAATCCCTTGCATCCTAAAAACAGCACCCAGGCGTGGTCTCAACTCTAGCTTGCATTACCCAACCCCAATGTCCTTATCTGAATTTTCTCCAACATTTCCTGTAGTGCTGTATTTTAAAGATCTTATCACTGTTTTTATTGTACATGAACAAGAATAGAAGGCAGAGAAATTAGGGCATTACATATTACACGTGTAAATGTGACAACCTAATGTCACAATGATCCAAAGAAACAAGACCTATGATTATTATCCCCATTTTACAGATGAGGAAACTGAGGCAGTGGGAGGTTATCTGGACAATGGTTACTCAACTAATGTGTAGTCAAGCAGAGTTTAGAAGCTTGGTCTGTCTACTGAGAATCCATAGTCGTAAGTAGATCAGGAGAACTTCTCATGCATGGTCAAACTGCAGAAGAAGAGATGCAATGGAAAGTCCAGTGATGCCATCAGTTAGCAAGTAGAAGTGGCTGTTCAGTGGAGTAGGGCCTTGGCATTCGCAAGTCATGTGTCCTGAGACACTGGTGAGTGCCCAAATGCCACCATATGTATTCCTACAATTCAGTCACGAATAATTTTAAAATCTTAACTGCTCCTTCCGAGCCATAATGATTCCATCAAAACAAACTCCACACTATGATGCTATGATACTCCTAAAGATCCTACCCTTTGACATTCCTAAAGTCCTGAAACAATGGACTTTATTACCTCGTAAAACTTACAAAGTCAAGCTTTGATGGGAATGGTGGGTGATTGCTAGACTCCCTAACTGTTATTTGCGCTCTTTGGTTCATCAATATTTCAGGACATGTGACTAAATCCAAATTACAATGTACAGAATGGCATGGACTCTCAAGGTCATGAACAAATAATGTCATAAAGGCAACATCCTCTGCAACTGAGACCTTACTGTGCTATTAATCTGTACCAAGCTAAAGGCGTAATATAAGCCTCAGATGTATGAATGTTACACCTAGAATTTTTTGCACATCAAAGGAAAATTGCTGTGCACGTACACTAGCTGTGCATGTGGTGATGAGTTAGGGAAAGAACGCACCTGTAAGGAAGTCCATGATGCCGACTGAGTCAAGGTGGCGTCATGCACACAAGGGTAAGTGAGGGCTGCTGCTAGGGGCCCCCAGTGCGCTGACTTCTAGCAGAGATAGACTCTTCCTCTGCCAGACCGTGAGCTCCCTGCAAATCCAGATAGTATCTCACAGTTCCGCTGTATCCTAACAAGGAGCGAGTGTTCAATAAATATTTGTTGAATTACTAAAGAGTAAAAGAGGAAAGCAACAAAAAGACCACGTTGTAGAAGCATACGGCAGAGTGAGAGGGTGTGGGCCACGATGCGAACATGATCAACAGGATCGGCGCAGAGGTGAGATCTGCAGTCCTCACGCAGCTCCCAACCTGGTTTTTCTAAAAGCAGGCGTCTGACAGTAATGGAGTAGAAAGCGTGTGGCCTTTGGAATCCGGCAGAGCTGGTGAGACTTGAGTCCGGGCCTGCCTCTGTTAGCATAAAGACCGTGGGCCTGTGACTTTGTCACTTCAGCCTCTCAGAGCCTGGGTCCTCTCTATTGCAAAATGGGGAACACAGATGCCAACTTGCAGGTTTTTAGCTCCCTGAGGGCGGAGATTGCTTTCTTTTTTAACTAATCTATTTGCTGCAGCCAGATCAGTGCCTAGTATATGGAATGTGCTCAAAAAAAAATTTGTGACCTAAAATATTGCACAAGTTGCACAATGTGACTCTCACTCATTATCTTTATGTTTCTGGAATTTGTGATACAAAGAACAAAGTATAGCCAATCACTAATCAATGTTATTTCCATAAACCAATGAGAATTCCTGACAAACAACTTTGTATTAGTCCACTCCTTGCTCCTCTTTTTGCCTTTAAAAACCTGCTTACAACTAAGGCCAAGGCTTCTATCCAAGGTCACTTGTGTTTGAGTCTTTGGGCAGCTGTCCTCATCTTGGCTCAAGTAAACTCTTTAAAATTACAAAAAAAAAAAAAAATTGGTGGAGTAAACTATTTTTTTAATATTAAGCTAATAACATCTTAAGAAGTATCCCACACAATGCCTAATACATAAACAATGAGTGTAATTACCGTGTTTGATGCTGGCTACAAGCCGGTCATTACACCGTGTAGTGTAAGTATAGCACTGTCTATGTTCCCCCACAGCACGCCAGACACTTGTTACGCTCACTGTAACAAGGAAGATACCAAGGCTCAGAACAGTTCAGTTTTTTCCCTTAAAGCAGGGTTTCCCAAAAGCGGCCCCATTGACATGTCGAGTGAGAAATCTCTTTGTCATGGGGTCGTCCTGTGCATTGCAGGATGTTTATCAGCATCACTGGTCTTGACCCACTAGATACATGGTAGCACATCCCAGTTGTAACAATCAAAAATGTCTCCAGACATTGCCACATGTCCCCCGGGAAGGCAAAATCCCCACCAGTTAAGGACCCCTGGCTTAAAGCAACCCAGCTAGTCAATGGTGATGCTGGGATTTGAACAGCATGTGTGACACCAAACCTATGCTTTGCTTCCTGGTAACACCTGCATCTTCCTGAATGAA
>CAUYRT010056718.1:0-33892 GCA_963574885.1 Lepilemur ruficaudatus | reverse complement strand
TTTTTTTTTTGAGACAGCGTCTCATTCTGTTGCCCGCTCCAGAGTGCCATGGCGTCAGCCTAGCTCACTGCAACCTCAAACTCCTGGGCTCAAGCAATCCTACTGCCTCAGCCTCCCGAGTAGCTGGGACTACAGGCATGCACCACCATGCCCAGCTAATTTTTTATATATATATTTTTAGTTGTCCAATTAATTTCTTTCTATTTTTTTAGTAGACACGGGGTCTAGTCACTCTTGCTCAGGCTGATCTTGAACTCCTGAGCTCAAACAATCCTCCCACCTCAGCCTCCCAGAGTGCTAAGATTATAGGCGTGAGCCACCACGCCCAACCCAGCATTTCTTTTTAAATTAAAAAATATATAGAATAAAAAACAGGTGAATTTTATGAAGTAAATTATATTTCAATAGAACTATTTTTAAAAGATTAAAGAATAGAAAACAGTGACTCACAAGTAGTAATAAATACTGAGTATTAAAATCTTTGAATTAACTATAAATACATGTACAAATATATGTACACATGCTTGGTACAATATAGTGTTTTTATTACTGAGCTATGGTCACAAGATTACAAAACTCTAGTTTCAGCAGTGAGGTGCAAATCTAAGGTGAATTCTTTGTGGGAGGAGAGATGGCCGACTCTCCGGCCTGCTTTATTTTGAGGCATTAGGCTGCCTCCAGTTTAGGTTAAAGCACACATTCTCAATGGGGAATATCGCCCCACAGGGGGAGATATTGGTTATTGGGGGGTAAAAATATCTTGTTTATGCATTAAGCAGATATACACAGAGCACGTAGTGTGTACACAGATACACAGTACACCTATAATACTAAAATTTCATGGGTGGGAGGGCGATAATGATTTTAAAAAACTTTTCTAAAAGGCTCCTTGGGGAAGGAATAATGAAGAAAAAAAGATTGAGAAACGTTGGGTTAAAATAATTTATTTCATGAAGGCTAACTTCGAAGATTCTACATCCAGCTGGAAATGGCACTGTTAGCAAGGCCTTGCCTTTGGGTCACCCAGTTTCCTTTGTGTATGTGTGTGTGAATGTGTATACATGTGGATGTGGATGCCAGGGAGAGTAAGAGGTGGTAAGAACACAATCCGAATACTCCTAGCCCCCTGGTCAAACACCATCTCATTCTCATCCAATGCCTAATAATCCAATCAGTGCTCAGGTTTATATGAAAAGATGTTGAGTTCAGTTCTGCGTTGCGACAGACAGGTGGAGCTGCTGAGTGGTTGGAAACAAAGGTGTGGAATCACAGAAGAGGGTAGGGATGGAAATTACAGATTTCTGAGTCAAGAAAGAACAACCTGCCCAGGAAGGAGTATAAAGCCAGAAGGGCAAAGGACCAAAAAGACAAGACCCTGAGGAATATTTAAAGGGGAGTAGAGGGGTCCTTAATAGTTTAAAACAAAATTAAAACCCCATGATGTATATAAACACAGGTCATGATAATGAATGGTCCTCAAGAAATAGAGTTAGACTCCGAATTCTTCATGTTTCAGATGAGTTAGACTTGGCTATGAAAATCATTTCTAAAAGTCTCATTAACACTACTATCACATTTTCTTAATTAAGCACAAGTGACCTGAACGGCCTTAATCCTAAAATGAAAAATAGCTGTCAGGATAAAGCCTCTCCTAGCCTCAGGAAGATATGAACAAACAGGCCTTTAGAACTCTGCCATCCTTGTTCTAAGGACGCCAATCCTCGGCCTGTGGTAGGGAACACGGGAAGAGGGAAACAGAGAAGAAGGATCAGGAAGCTGGGCCACAGAGTTCTCCATAAGGTATTTCTATTTCCATTTCTGAAATCCTGTGACCATCAGGTCAAACTAATCAATATTGGAAAGTAAAAACACACGACAATGTAACACAATGCCCAACGCTTGACTGGATCCTAACTGAGGAAGAGGGATAAAGGCACAAGTAGCATTTGCACGGGAAAATTTAAATATGAACTTTGTCAATGGTTAACAACCCAAATAATCTGTAAAATAATTTAAAGAGGTTTATTCCGAGCCAAATATATGCGACCACGGCCCAGAGAGCCACACCCAAGAAGCCTTGAGCAAGTGGTCCCACCGTGGTTGGGTTACAGTTTGGTTTTATACATTTCACGGAGACAGGAATTACACATAAAGTCATAAATCAATACATGGAAGACGTACATTGGTTTGGCCTGAAAAGGCAGGACATCTCGAAGCATGGCATTACAGGTTATAGGTGGGTTTGAAGAGTCTTGATTTGTGATTGGTTAAAAAAATGAAGCTTTGTCTAAAGGCTTGGAATGTTTTAAGAAGTCTATTAATCAGAGACAAGCCACTGAACATACACCCAGACTCAAGTGATTTGGTAAATAATGACTTAAAGGTGCGATTTAAGCTTTGTCTTGTATAGTCTTAGGCCTGTAAATGAGTTACAAAGGGTATCTTCAAGAGGGGAGGGGGGCATGACCAGCCACGTCTGACCTCCCTTCTCATGGTGGACAACTTGGTTCTAGGATATTTCTGGGGTCCCCTTGGCCAAGAGGGGGATTCAGTCAGCTGGGGGGCTTAAGATTTTATTTTAGTTCACAACTGCACATTGGTTTTATGTCAAGTTTCCTGATACAATTATATCGTGCTTACGTTAGAAGAATGCCTTTTTCCTTAGCATAAATATAAAAACTATGTAGGGATAAAGTGTCACAATATCTGCAAGTAAGCACCAAAAAAAAAAAGTTCTTATATAGAGAGACAAAATTATAAAGCATATCTGGCAAAAATGTCAGTGACTGATGAACCTAGGAAATGGGGAGACGGGTATTTATGGCACTATTCTTGTAACTTTCTGTAGGTTTGATGTTTTTCAAGATACAATATAGAGGAATATAAATGCCTTTAAGTATAAAAAAATGTTTTTAATTTCCATAGGTTCCAACTCCCCTCCATTAGAATGGCAAACGAAGAGTTCGTTCAAAAACGCCTCACAGGTGACACAAGACTGGAAGAATGGGCCCCACATGTACTTGCCATCAGATTGGTTACTGACTGATTAACACTATGTGCTCAAATGGGGGTGGTGTTCACTAGGGACTCGGGGCTGGGGGGGTAGACCCACATCTGAGGGATGTGGTGAGCACCATGGAGGGGAGGGGCATGCTTGAAATGTAGTTGGGGAAGGGAATTAGGGGTCTCAATGGGGGAAGGAAATCCTCTAAAACTGATTTATGTGAATAGCTGTACAACTTGGTAAATTTACTAATAATCATTTAATTGTACACTTAAAAAAAATGCCTCACAGCATTTTTTTAATACTATCCCCATTCACTAATAAATTTATGTGGCAAAAAGAAATTATTTCAAGTGTACAAACCAGGTCAGCCTCTACATATCACATTAAGTTCCTGAGTTATTATATAAATTATTAGAATTTAGATGACATGTTTAAGGTATACTTTCCATATGTTGTGTTGGATACTTTATCTGGATTCTTTATTTTAAAGGGAGTATTTGCACTAATGGGTTTTATGCCAATGCCAAGAGTTAATGGCAAACTTATTTGGGCCAATACAGAGAGACAATATGAATAAACCAAATCTATGTAACACATTGTTTCAATTAATGAATTTTAACTTTAATCAGAACTATGAGACAGTAAAATTGACAAAAAAAAGTTTCATCTCTAACCACTCTCTTTCCTAAAGGAGATTCTACTTAGTAACAAAAAGGAAAGAATAAATAAAAATGCCCAAAGTACTCCAGTACTTGAACAAAGGAAAACTGATTTAGTGAAGGCAAGTATTTATTGAGAACCTACTATGCACAAATTTTAATGAGGAATTCAAAGTACAAATGATGGACCTTGTGCCCATGGGGCCACAATTTTTTTGGAGAAGACAAACACACAGAAAATTAAAGAAAAAGAATGAAAATTAGGCCTGGCGCAGTGGCTCACGCTTATAATCCTAGCACTCTGGGAGGCCAAGGCGGGAGGACTGCTTGAGCTCAGGAGTTCGAGACCAGCCTGAGCAAGAGCAAGACCTCGTCTCTACTATAAATAGAAAGAAATTAGCCAAACAACTAAAAATAGGAAAAATTAGGCAGGCATGGTGGCGCGTGCCTATAGTCCCAGCTGCCCGGGAGGCTGAGGCAGCAGGATCGCTTGAGCCCAGGAGTCTGAGGTTGCTGTGAGCTAGGCTGACACCATGGCACACTAGCCCAGGCAACAGAGAGAGACTCTGTCTCTCAAAAAAAAAAAAAAAAGATTGAGAATTAGTTCTGTCTCTCCTTGTCAAGCTCCCAACGCCTCAATTCAAAGAATTATTTCCTAACCAGGTTACTGCAATAGCTGCCTAATCATTACTAATTCATCACCCCTCTAAAAGAGTAGTTCTCAAACTTGGGTACTTGCTGGAATCACTTGGGAAGTTATGAAAAATCCAATACCTGGGTCTCCCCTCCAGAGAATCTGATTTTATTGTGCGCAGCTTGGGCATCAGTATTTTAAAAAACCCTTCCAGTGATTCCAATATGCAGCAAAGTTTGAGCACCACTGTTGGAAACCAACATCTGCTGCCCAAGTACAGAATACAAGCCACTCTACTGCATTAAAACCAGAGCTCTGGTGACTCCTCATTGCCAACACAAATCCAAATGCCTTACCATGATGGCCAAAGCCCTTCTCAACATCTCCAACCTGCCCCACAGCCCTTCATCTACCATTACTCTACAGCTCTCCACCATACTCCAGCCACAATGAACTTTCCACTTGCCTCTGTGCTCTTGCAAGATACTTCCTATGCATGAAAGGCTCTTCAAATCAACTTTCAAAAACCAGTTTAAAAGGTCCTTCCTTTCAAAAGCCTTAACCAACTCCCCTGGGTTAATGGTTGCTTCCTTTCTTGTGTTCTAACAAAATGTGGATATAGCTCTAATTTGATATTTATCATGATGTTTATAGTACCAGTTTACCTCTCTGTCTCTTCTAACAGACTGTGCATTCCACAAGGGCAGAGAACACATGCATTCATTTATCTTCAAGTTCCCACTGCCCAGAAATGGATGGAACACAATGAATGTTTAATAATTGTTTACTAAATAAATGGGCATCACACACTTGTAGAATAAATGAATAATAATATGAAAAAAGACAAAGGCAATTCAATATGAAATGCCAAATCAGATATACAGGCAAAATCTAACTCCAGAAGTGCTGTGGGGAGACAGTGCATCAGGCTGATATAGAAAGAAGCCTCATGAAGACATGCGGTCTTGTTTCCAAGTCTCAAGAAAGGAAAACATCTAGACAGGCCATGAGTGAGGGGCAGATAACTCTGAGTGTGAGAAACAGCACAAATGTGGACCACCCCACAGGAAAAAGCCATTCAGTTCTGCCTCACGATCCTTCAAAAGATGCTCTAAAAAAAATCTTTAGAAATTCTTAGTTGCATAAACCTATTCTGTCTCCTTGTCCTGCTCTGTTGTTTATCCCTAGTCCTTATCACCAGTTGATAAATTATGGTTCTGCATATTCAACTACAACATAAGCCCCATGACAACAGGAACTTCATTTTGTCTACTCACGCACCCCTAGCATACACATAGTAAATGTTCAATAAATATTTGCTGAATGAACAGACATATTTATCACAGGCCTCTGATCCTATGCTTTCATACACTTAAAGACTTCCTCCTGGCCAGGCGTGGTGGCTCATGCCTGTAATCCTAGCTCTCTGGGAGGTCAAGGCAGGTGCATCATTTGAGCTCAGGAGTTCCGGACCAGCCTGAGCAAGAGCAAGAGCCCGCCTCTACTGAAAAAAAAAAATAGAAAGAAATTAGCCAAACAACTAAAAATATATATATATAAAAATTAGCCAGGCATGGTGGTGCATGCCTGTAGTCCCAGCTACTCAGGAGGCTGAGGCCATAGGATCGCTTGAGACCAGGAGTTTGAGGTTGCTGTAAGCCAGGCTGATGCCTCGGCACTCTAGCCTGGGAGAGTGAGACTCTGTCTCAAAAATAAAAAAACAAAAAAGATTTCCTCCCTACCTCACCTAGTCTCCATACATCCAAATTCTGCCCACCCTCCCAATCCTACTAAATGCCTTTTCTGACTCAAAGTCTTTTCTGATGCCCCAATCCCCCTTTGGTGAACTCTCAAATCCCTTTACCTTTCTTGTCTTCTGACACTTTCCACTGACTACCTTATATTAACACAATTATCTGTGTACTGGTATTCACGCATATCTTATCTCCCCCTTATACTGTAAATTCTTTAAAGGAAAACTCTAGGTCATTTCCCTCCGCCCCAAGAACATGATGCCTTGTAGAGTCTCACTCAGTAATTCCTGTTAGATAAAAGGAAAAACTAAATTCAAGGTGTTACTAAACTTTTAGTATCGTAATATAATATTAACATTAGAAAGACTGGTAATGATTTCTCTTTGCTCATCTTGGCCCTATGATGCCTGATTCATTGACATTATAATATCCAACACTTGTATCATGCTTTCAGCGTGCCAGGCATTGTTTCAAGGCTTTAAATAAATTAACTCATTTAATCCTCAAAACAACCATATGAGATAGGTATTATTATTATCCCCACTTCACAGATGAGGAAACTGAGGCATAGAAAGGTTCACACAGCCAGTAAGTGGCAGAGCTAGGATTCAAACCCTGCAGTCAGGTAGTCTGACTGCAGAATCCATTACTCAGCCACTATGCTGTAATGCCTTTATGACTACTAGGCAGCCAACCTCTAAAATAAACCTGATCACAGCCTTCTGAGAAACTTACAAAATATTAGAGATGCAAGGATATTTAATTAAGGCAAGACACTGTCCTTATCATATCAAGAAAGGTAGAATTCCAAAAGGCAGTAAAAGTAGATAACAGATAACCAAAAAAGGAACAGAGGTTTTCTAGTACAACATTGGGAAGGATAAATGTGGTAAGAGACAGGCACTCCTGGATCAAGAACTTCAGAAGCATTTGTAAGCAGGGATGGAACAGAAAGGTGACCATAAGCTTTGGCATGAAGGTAGCATGGGCAGAGCCCATGTTTTTCATATAATAGTAGGTACTGAGGTAGTACAACATAGGGAATGGCAGCAAAACAGTGCTTAAGAGTGTAGGGCTCAAAAGTCAAACTGCCTGGGTAACTAGTTCTGTGATTGTAGGCAAGAAACTTAATCTCTTTGTCTCAGTTTCCTCAACTGTAAAATGGGCTAAGGGGCGCTTATTTATGAGGATCAATGATAATAATCCATGTGTATTCATCAAGATGGGCTTATATGCTGCAGTAACAAAAAAGTCCATTAAAAACTTCAGTGCTTTAAAGCAAAGGTTTACTCACTCATACTATGTAACCACGGCATATTTCTTTCAAAAGAAAATGTATCTGCCTAGAAGTTGCACACATCCCTTCAAATTTCAACATCCAAAGCTCATTCAACATCCAACTCAAATTTCAACATCCAAAGCATGTTACACAGCAATGCCCAACTTCAAGCTAACAGGAAAGTAAGTACATCCCAACCACATGTCCATACAAAAGAGAACCAGAATATTGGTGAAAAGTCCTAACAACAACACAATTAAAGAGACTAGCATCATACCTGGCACAAACTAAGCACTAAATGATTGATAGCTATTATTATTGTCATGATTATTGAGTGGCCTTGGAAAAACCTATTCCAACAAACCTAAGTCACAGAACCGAATAGCTGAATAAGTAGATGTAAAAAAAAAACCTTCTCACACACGTTATTTGCAATAAAGCAAAGGTGAATTGACAAGAATTCACCACGATGTTAAGGAAGGGACATGCCAAAAAATTTCTATCAAGTGAAAAATAGTAAACAAGAGTTACCAATAGGCCAGAACGTTTCTAGTCAACAAGACATAGTAAACAAGCCTTCCCAAAATAGTACCACCCATTCTTATCATGTACGACATGTAACACTTCATTGATAATATCTTTATTTTATTTTAGAGAATATTTAAAAACTCACCCAGCCTTTTACAGGTTCACTCCTAATCTCAGAGCAATACTGTCCTCTATTTTCCCCATAAATTCTTAACGGAAATTCTTCTATGTGGGTTTTCATGACCCTAACTCTCAGAGGTTAGGGAAAAAGTCCTATAGAGTCAAATGAAAACTGAATTCTTTTTTTTTTTTTTTTTTTTAGACAGAGTCTCACTCTGTTGCCTGGGCTAGAGTGCTGTGGCATTAGCCTAGCTCACAGCAATCTCAAACTCCTGGGCTCAAGCGATCCTTCTGCCTCAGCCTCCTGAGTAGCTGGGACTACAGGCATGTATCATCATGCCTGGCTAATTTTTTCTATATATTTTTAGTTGGCCAATTAATTTCTTTCTACTTTTAGTAGAGGCGGGGGTCTCACTCTTGCTCAGGCTGGTTTCGAACTCCTGACCTTGAGCGATCCTCCCGCCTTGGCCTCCCAGAGTGCTAGGATGACAGGCATGAGCCGCCGTATCCAGCTGAAAACTGAATTCTACTCGTGACTTGGCCAGACTAGCTCTGTGGCCTCACAAAATATTTACATTACTAGGACCCCATTCCATCATCCACAAAATTATGAAATTAGACTAGATGTCTTCAGAAGTACCTTCCAACTCTACTCTTCCGCAATCCTGAGAAGCTTAAAAGAATCTTCGTTTTCAGAGAATCTAGTTATGATGCTTAAATCTTAAACTAGGAGAAAGAACTGCCACAATCACACTTGTAACTGCAAGAACAAAGCTTACTTCAAGAGTAAACATGCAACACAGTCAAGAATACCCAGGAAGAACCCTGCTGGCATGAAATGCTGCAGAGATAGAGAGCAGATAAGGATGGACAGAGTCCGATTATTATGCGTAAATAAGGAGACTGGTATTTGTGTGTGGCTTATGAAGTCAAACTCTTTTAGCAACATCTCAGACAGCATTCCAGGAAGCAGTGGCAGCACTGGGAACAAACTTGAGGCAAGGAAACTCCAAACCTTTTAAGCTTGAGATCTGTGTCAAACTATCCCATCTCAATTCCAACATACTGGGCTTTCCAATTCTTTGAAACCCCACAGCAATAATTCAAATACATGTGTTCAGAGAGCCAGGCACGGCAGCATGTACCTGTAGGCCCAACTACACAGGAGGCTGAGGCAAGAGGATTGCTTGAGCCCAGGAGTTCAAGCCCAGCTCGGGCAATATAACAAGACCCCCATCTCTTGAAACACACACACACACATAAACAAATACATGCCCAAATATCTAGAACTTGGAACTCTTTGGGGAAAGTGAGACAAAAAAGCTCAAAGCAGCATGTGACAAAAATGTTAAGCCCCCGTGAACACTTGCGTCATGTTCAAACAGAAGCCCTTACCCAGATAACCCACCACCACACTTTTACTCACTCTGCTCAGAGAGGATGACCGTCCCTACAACAGAATTAATGGGAAAACAGTGCTGACTTGTAATGAAAACCAACAGAAGACAATACAGCATTAACTCATGCCATAAACAAAACAGACACTACTGCATTATAAATTTTGTTATGCTGGCAGCCCTATCCATAATCTTTAACAAATCTTCCAATTCTAACATTCTGAGTCTATAAACCACATGGGACATTCCTTACTGTCTCTCATGTTTCAAGAGTCATTGCCTAAATTTCTAACAATTTCCTGCTTGAAAATCTAAAACCCAGTATATCTATTTAATGAAACTGCTGTATGATTAGACTCATTTTTTTATGACTGGAACAGCATTTCAAAAGCTATGATTCTACATCTTCACTTACTTCTATAGCCAAATTTCCTTCCATTTGTCAATCAGAAAATAATTTTCAATTTTGCAATGCATATTGATCAATATACTAGAATCAATGCTATCACTGATTTTTAGAAGTTTAAAACTTAAAGTACAAGTAGATGGGAAGGGCTGGGCGTGGTCCTAGCACTCTGGGAGGCTGAGGCAGGAGGATTGCTCAAGGTCAGGAGTTCAAAACCAGCCTGAGCAAGAGTGAGACCCTGTCTCTACCAAAAATAGAAATAAATTAGCTGGACAACTAAAAATATATAGAAAAAAATTAGCCGGGCATGGTGGTGCATGCCTGTAATCCCAGCTACTCAGGAGGCTGAGGCAGGAGAATCGCTTGAGCCCAGGAGTTTGAGGTTGCTGTGAGCTAGGCTGATGCCACGGCACTCTAGCCCGGGCAATAGAGTGAGACTCTGTCTCAAAAAAAAAAAAAAAAGAAATCCCTTCTATTAACAAATCAATTTTTAAATATACTGGAAAGGGACAAAGAATAAGACTCAGTCTTTCAAGGGAGCCTTGATGAATATTACAAAAAAACAAAGATTCCCTTTATAAACTGAAAAATAATTCTCTAAGCTGACAGATAAACCTGAAATACTTTATATAGTAAAAATCTCCCACTACTTAAAGTAATGAGAACCCTCATAAACCAGCATTTGTGATTGAGAATTAGAGAACTACATTATTACACTTAAAAGCTGCCTGTCTTCAATCTTTACATAACAGAAGAAGCTTCAGAAGTCATACTGAAAGACATCACACATGTTAATCACAGACATGAAGAGTCATAAGGACTCGCTGGAATAGCTACCTTGCTGTGTGTAAAGCCTTACAAAACAAATTGAAATTTATTTTCTGATCCTACTATTTTCCAAACATTCAAACCAACTTTCAGATAAAACCAAATAGGTAAATATAAATGGACAAATAGTGTCACATTTTATTATATGACTTGCTTAGTCTAATTTTTGGCCGAAGGACGGTCTTGTTCTCTATTGTATTTTCCTTTACAGATGAAGGAAAAAAATCCACCTTTGCTTCAAAGGAGATAGGAGTGCTGAAGGGTCTAGAGCTGTGCTGTCCAATATTGGTGCTACTAGCCATGTGTGTCTACTTAAATTTAAACTAATATTAAATTAATCTTAAATCTCATGCTTAGTCATACCAGCCACATTTTAAGGGTTTGAAAGCCCTATGTGGCTAGTAGCTCCCTTGCAGATATCAGACATTTCCATCATAGCAGAGAGTTCTACTGGACAGTGCTGATATAGAACAATATTTCTCAAATTTCAATTGTCAACAGAAAAAAAAAGCCAAACTCTGTAAAATAATTTTAAAGAGATCTATTCCTGAGCCAAATTGGAGGACCATGACCTAGAGCCACGCCCAAGAAGCCTTGAGCAAGTGGACTCGGTGTGGCCAGGTTACAGTTTGCTTTTTATACATTTCAGGGAGACAGAGGTTATAAGTAAACTCATAAGTCAATACGTGGGAGGCATACATTGGTTTGGCCCGAAAAGGTGGGTCATCTCAAAGCGGGAGCTTATAGGTAGGTTTAAAGATTCTTTGACTTGTAATTGGTTAAAGACAGGAAGCTCTGCCTAAAAGCTTGGACTGTTTTAATTTAACATAGGAGCTGTTTATCAGAGGTAAGTCATCCAGACATATGTTTGTTGTGTAAATTGAGGACCTGTAGGTTTGTCTTGCATAGCCTTAGGCCTATTAATTGGTCACAAAGGATGTCCTCAAGAAGGGAACGGGACATGATAAGGCATGTCTGACCTCCTTCCTCCTGGCAGGCAATTTAGTTTTAGGATGTTCCTTTGGCTACGAGGGGGTCCAGAGTCAGCCAGTGCGGGGGGGCGGGGGTGAACCTTAAGATTTTATTTTAGTTTACACATTGTACACAAAAATCATCCAGATAGCTTGTTAAAACACAAATTCCTGGGTACCCACCCCAGGAGTCTATTTCAGTAGGTCTAGAATGAAGCCCAAATACTTGCATTTCTAACAAGCTCCAAGGTAATACTGATGTTTCCCGTCATTTTGAGTAGTGCTCTCTAAGTTAAGGAACTCGTTTTTGGTTTTTGCCAATCCATGGTTAATACTTTTATAAAATACCAGAAAAATGAATTACCAGAAAAAATAAATTAAAAAGGACTACTACACACACTAACATTTTTATTATTAGATTCAGCAGACAAATCATTTTTCCAACAAACTGCTATAAAAGCATCTACATTCTTCTTTTCAAGTTCTATACTCACCTTGCCACAGAAGGTAAACAGTCCATAGACCCCCACAACTCTGTGGACTACTTTCAGTAGCCTAATCTAGAAGACATTATTTTACATTTTTACAATTATCTCTCTGGAGCTGGTCATTAACAGCCTCTTTCATTTCCTCACTGCATTTTTACAACTTAAGGCAAAATTGTTAATTCCATTAAGCAAAAAATCCCTAAATCCCTTAAGTGATACTATCCCAGGTTTGCTCAAAGAAGCAATCTAACGGTGTCATCACTTATAATGTGATCTGATTCTACCATGTAATCAACGATGATGGCTTAACTTTTTCATGCAAACCCATATTTAAACTTAGGCTGCTAACACTGCAAGAATTGGTAAACCAATATACACAAGTCTCTGTGTTAAATTATGTAAAATTTGTTTCAATAAATAAAATCTATGATCTAGACCTAGCTTACCAGACATAATCCTTCAAAGCATTTCTTAGAATACTGACAGTTTTTCTTGAACCCAAAGTAAACAGTCCAGGTATACTTCTTTACTCACGTATACACTTAAAGAAGGAACAAACCAAACAGAATCGCCTTACAGGAATCAATGCCCTTCACCAAACTGCCTAAAGCTTAGGTATTTTCCCTAATCTACATATCAAACCAAAAAAACTGATTTTTCTCCTATTCAGTTTCTGATCTGACCCAAGAAATGGACTTTTTTTTTCTTTATATTAGTTATTTCTTATTTATTTTTAAATTAAAAAATTTTTATTTTTTCTTTTTTAGTTATTTTAGGAACAAAATTTAATACTTTTTAAAAACTTTATTTCCTTTTACCAACTGATCAGTGAAATGAAATGGACTTCTTTAAGAAAATCTCCAGGCTGGCATGATGGCTCATGCCTGTAATCCCAGCACTCTGGGAGGCCAAGGTGGGAGGATTGCTTGAGCTCAGGAGTTCGATACCAGCCTGAGCAAGAGTGAGACCCCATCTCTACTAAAAATAGAAAGAAATTAGCCAAACAACTAAAAATAGAAAAAAATTAGCCGGGCACGGTGGCACGTACCTGTAGTCCCAGCTACCTGGGAAGCAGAGGCAGAAGGATGGTTTGAGCCAAGGAATTTAGGCTGCTGTGAGCTGATGCCAGAGTACTCTAGCCCAGGCAAGAGAGTGAGACTCTGTTTCAAAAAAAAAAAGAAAGAGAATCTCGAGGATAACTTTAACTTTGACCACCTCTTACAGCTGCTCTTAGAATTCTCTTGTTGCTCTAAAACTTTGTTTTACCAATGTCTGAGCTATACTTAAGAAAATCATAAAACAAGGCTCTGAAAACTTTATGTGAGATCCTTTTTCTGTAGTAACACTTGGTGTTACATGCATGTTCTCCGTAAAATTTTCAGCAGTCTAAAAATAACCTTATATGTTCAACCACACATTATTTTAAGAAGAACTCTACTAAAAATCAGCATTAATAGAAGTTGCAAGGCATCTCATAAAAGTCTGGGGAATATAAAAATGGATGGATTCTTTTTAATTATTCCTCTTCAGTGTAAGAAAAAAAACCCTTTCCCCTCTAACATTTTGAATGAAGCAATAACAGAACGAAGAAAAAGTATTCAAAGCAAGGCAATGTCAGGAGCTTTTACCACATGCATCCACCCCTCTAGTCTCATCTGCAAAGCCAGATGGCTCTAAGACTGTCTCTGCAATGGCCCCCATGCCTCACACTCCAACCTTTAACTCTACCAGGATGCAGGGGCAAGGGCCAGCTTCTGTATGATCACAGGGAGGGAAGAATTCTGGGGATGACCACAGCAAATACCTGGATACTGCCCAGAGGGATGCAGAAGTACTTCCCCAAGCTCAGGCCAACTAACTGATCAAGGCAGAGATAGCAGAAAGGGCTAAAGGACAAAAAAGGCGCAAAGTAGTCAGCCCGCAGGCAGAAAATTTTGATCATGCAAACCAATTGTTTTGAAATGACCTAAATCAATGATCCTTAATATTTTTTTGTATGCGGGTGGAAAGGGATGGTGGGGGAGTTGAGAGTCACGATCCTTTGAGGATCATAAAAAGCAATGGATTCTCATCCTATAAAACTGCAGACACAAACAAAATTTTGCATACTATTTTGGGGTGTTCACACACCAGCCAAAGTCTCCCTAGGGATCCATGAATCCCAAGATTAAAAGCCTCAACCTAACTAAGAACTAAAGGTCACTGTTACTATAGTACTTGTAACTTCTTCTAACCTAAAGCCTGTCCTTTTACATAAATACAATCTTAAAATTTAGAAAAGATTCCCAAAACAAAATATATTAGTCATATAGCGTACAAAAAAGTCCAAAATATATTCAACATGTAACTGCTTGATAAAAAAATATTTGATCCATAAAATTAGATCAGTGAATACCCCCTATAAATATCTATTTAATAAATGTGTAGAAAAATAGAAATCTCCCTTTGCTTATTTAGAAAACTCAAATATGTATCCATCTTTCTACGTATGCTTGGATTCTTGTCCTGAGGGTAATCTTAAAATTCTACTTCCCAATTTTCCTAAAATTTTCAAATAGCTGTGTTAGCATGTTAAGTTCTTCTGAAATAGCAAGCAGATAAAAGCACCATTAGAGTTCATTGAAAAATCAGGATTTTTCCCTGCTGAAAATGAAGGAAGTCATCCCTCATTATAACTATAAAGAAAAAAGGTTCATCAATTTAAAAAAACAAAAAACCTTGATTCCTCAAAATAGGAGCTATTTAAGTTATGTA
The DNA here is from genome assembly GCA_963574885.1 of Lepilemur ruficaudatus. NCBI lineage: Eukaryota > Metazoa > Chordata > Mammalia > Primates > Lepilemuridae > Lepilemur > Lepilemur ruficaudatus. Next base: position 19,067 of record CAUYRT010056718.1, on the reverse strand, counting down.
TACATCATCACAGATTCTAAAGGTCCTCGAGTAGAACAATGATGGCAAGTGACAAACAATAAATGTAGGAAGATGTACAGAATCACTATTACAGACTACAAAAACCAATAAATACAGGTTCTACGGGCAAAAATAAACATTTTTCCTTGGATTTTATGCAAATGATTTAGTTCAGAAATGGGAACAAGGATGGATATTTTAAAATAACTCCATTTTACTACCTTCAGGACTTTTATGGAAGTAACAGAATTTCTCATGAGGGTATCAACGCCTCCACAACATGAACTAAAGAAAAGAACATTTTGGCAAGGAAAAAGTGACTGCATTCTCCCTCTGCACTTCATGGTTATTACCGTACCAGGCTATACCTGAGGTCGTAAGTGCCCTAGGAAGACTGCTCCTACACTATGGAGACAAGGGGGGAAAAGGGTGCCCTCACTGTATTGCGATACACCTTTTTAGAGACAAATTTTTGGAATGAAAAGTAAAAATGAGCCAGGCATGGTGGTTTGTGCCTGTGATCCCAGCTACAAGAGAAGCTGAAATGGGAGGATAGCTTGAGCCCAAGAGTTTGAGGCTACAGTGAGCTATGATGGGGCTACTGCACTCCAGCCTGGGTGAAAGAGCGAGATCCCGTCTCAAAAGAAAAAAAGTAAAAATGCACACGTGAAGAATTTAGGAAAAGTGTATTAGTTAACCCAGCACCACAGCACTAAAACATGGCAGCCCATTTGAGCTTTTAAAGAAATATTTAGAGAGAGAGGGAGAGAGAGAATTGTTGATGGAAAAAATATGCTTTGGATCCAGATGATCTGGATTCAAATTCTAGCTCTATCATTTACTAGCTTTATGGCCCTGATTAAGTTACTTCATTTCTCTGAGCTTGCAGTCCAGAATCATGAAATGGCTAAGAAAGCAGAGATATTTTTTTCATCTCTGTAACCCCAGTATCTGGCTTAGTGCTGGACACACACCAGGTATTGAATCAATGTTAGTTCTTTTTGCTCCCCTCACAAGTACGTCACATTCCACTGCAAACAAAAATGTTTTCTAGGGAACAGATACCTAAGCTCTGCCTATTATCTTAGCTATTTCAGAGTTTTCAATACAATAACCTGGTACAGAAAAATGCAGGCAGTCCCACGGAATTTGCTGTACCTTTCACTAGAATTCAACTAAAGCTCTGCATGAAGAATGGAAGTCTAAGAGAAACACTAAATATTTATTAAAAACAAAACTATTTCAAGCCTTGCTATAATGGGGAGAAAATGGGGAAGGAGGGAGAATACAGTCTCCTCAGTTGATGGGGCATACTGTCACTGTCCTATACCAAAGATATATTTGCAGGGAGAGTCTCTGAATCCTTAAACCTGTTTAAAGAGTTTCAAAACATGTGCAGTCCATGCGTGACCCCATTTGGTAATTACCAATACAAAGTCTTTCCATGAAAGTTGAAAAACACGTACCTACAGTGAGAATCAGGCCTGAGGTTGTGGAACCTCATGGTACAACACAGGAAGACATAACCACAAACTCTGCTTGGGGCAAAGCCATACTTCCAAGAAAACCAAAACATTTCTTTGAAGCCTCTATAAACCAAATAGATCTCTCCAAGACATGGTAGCCCAAGAGCCTGTTGTTTCTGATAGGTTTTCTGCAATATTATGGCAAAAATCACAAATAAGATGTGGTTTCTAAAGAGATAGGATTCTGCTTCAGATTTTCTTTGGTATTTGAAATAGTTATAAGTAAATCAATCAACTCAAAAAATTGCCAAATGATCTTCCAGAAATGCAGCAACATTAGTCCTGTTCCTCCCTCCCACTTTGTTTCTAATGGGTCTTTCAGCTTCTTGTATGGTTCACCTTAAGTAATACATTGATGAGTTTAGAGAACCTCCAATTATATGAATAATAAATCATAAAAATAATTATTATAAAGATATAGAATATGTAAAAGTTGCGGTGAAAGTGATCTTATTCAAAGTCTGCAGTGCTACAACAGAAGAGCTCAATGTGAAATAACTGTAGAATAAAAAACATGACTTCAAGGAGACTGTGATGCCATATTGAGACACAACTCTAATTTCATAATAGATCTAGATTAACTTTGCCAGTGGCCAGACTATACCAAGAACAGTATTGCTGGCTGGTTACTTTAAGGGAGACTCCAAAGCTAACAAAAAGGGAAAGATGTGCACAGGTTAGCTTTCAATTGTCCATTAATCAAGAAAAAAGTTTAAATACAAAAGAATCGTCATTCATCTATGAAATCTGTCCTGGCACAGAAAGAACTCCAAAATTAATAATCTTACCGCTCCACATTTTCCCAAGGCCTTTGGTTACAGTGATGCATTGCTTATATGAAACCACCTGCTCTGGTTGGCACAAACCATGTTACTTGACAATTCATGCCTAATCATTTTATCATACATGGATCTCAAACCTTCTTTCTGTTGCAAGAGCCACAAAGTTCACAAAAACTCTCTCTCTGAGGTTGCCAACCTGATCTTCCAATTTGGCTGACAGTCAAATTCTGCTGTGCCATGTAGTCAGTGGGACAGACCCCCAATAAGTCAGACAGGTCAAAATTGGCCTTTGGAGCACAACAGAGTGTGCAAACATATTCCCATAAGGTACATCAAAATGTGGGGCTCACTGGAATGATATTCTTATACACCTTTTGGGAAACAATAATCAAATCTGAGGCAACATATTCCAGATAGCCTGAAAACTGTAAATATTTAAAATATGTATTTTCTCTGTTCGTGGATCAGCTGCACCAGAAATGAGCAGTTTTCAGGGGGTGAGAAATAAGGCACACACAGAGCCCCAGAGAAAGATGCTCAGAGATGCCAAGGATTCACTAGAAACCTTGGCCAGATTACTAATGGTCCATAACCCTTAATTTGGAGCACACGGGCCTACACGCTCAAAATTGAATTATACTGCCTTATTAGATCCCACACTACTGAAACCACAGTCACATTAGTCATAACTGGAACTAGGAATACTTTATGTACACAAATATAAAGTGCCTGCTTATGCATTTTTAATTGGATCAAATAAAACCGAAGCTGCAAACAAACCTGGATTTCAATTATCTCACTAGTGAGGGGATTTCCTAATAACATCTTTTTAAAACCTAAGTAGCTGCCAACCCTCTACACATCTGACAGGCATGTCCCTGGAAATTTGGGAGCAACGGACTCCGTTACTTCTCAACAGCGAAGAAAATAAAAACCCTAAAGAAAACAGATTCTTCTTTTTTTTTTTAAAGCTCAAACATGCAATCTAATAACGCACAAAACTTGGCAGCGGGGTTGCGGGACCCCTCCAGGGCTCCAATTTTCGGGGCGAGCGGGCGCCAGTGCGTAAGAAGGGGGCGGAGGGGGTGCGCGATCCGAGGACGCGCCGGGGCCCCCGCCCCCTCCCGGAGCAGCAGCCTGGCACCAGCCCACCCTCCTCCACCCCTGCAAACAGACGCAGGACGCGAATAGAGCAACTTCCCCGCGGGGGTGGCGGCGGGAATAGCGGTCACCCCCGCCCGGCTCCAGCGTCGCCGGGCCCGGGGTCCCTCCGCTGCCCGCCCCAGGGGCGCCCCCGCTCGCCCCGCCCCCGCCCGCCAGGCCCGCGGCCGGGGTCTGCCCGGACCCCCGCCCCTCCGCGCGGCCCGCAGCGGCGCACTCTCAGGGACCGCCGCCCGGCCCGAGCGCCGCCCGAGCGCGAGCGCGGTGCTGCACAGGCCGGCCGGTCTCCTCAGGCCTCAGGCCGCCGCCTGCCCTCCGCCAGGCCGCCCGCCTGCCGGCCCCGCTCGGACCCCGGCCCGGCCGGGCCTCAGCACCGCCGCAGCCCCTCATCCCGGCTCCATTCATAGGGGCGCCCTAGCCCGGCTGGCGGGGCGGGGCCGGGGGCCTACGGACAAGGCCGGTCGGCCGAGGCCAGGGAGGAAAATAAAAAGTTAAGAGAAGAACTTACCTAAAATGGCTCCTGCAGCAGCCAAAATACAAACAGCTATTATTTGGTGAAGTTTAGCTCAGACACCCTGCAAGGACACCCTAACCCAGCTCGGGCCCGCCTTCCCTGCCGCACCATTGGGCCTCGCCGGCTCAAAACACAGACTTATTGGTTATCCCGGCTGCCGCTCAGGCAGAAGCCCATTTCAAGCTTGCTTGCAGAGGCGAGTGATGGGCTTGCTCCATTGTGCTCGTATTTGCATGGATGTGATCGCGGCACTGATTGGCTGACGCTGGGGCCGCCCCGCCCCCTGCCTCGTGCCCCCCGCCTTGGGTCGCTGCTGCGCGCGGCCCCGCCCCCCGGGACTCAGCGGCGGGGCCACGGGGGCGGGGCGGGGCCGGGGTACCGCGGGCCGAGGGGGCGGGGCGGGGTCCTGCACGCCGCAGACCGCAGGCGGGGGGCGGGGACCTGGGGCGGAGGCGGGGGTTTCGCCCGCAGGTGGAGGTCTCGCAGGTAGCAGGCTAGCAAGCTGGAAGAGCCAGGGCTGGCGTCTCCGGGGGCGGGAGAGGATGTGGCTGGGGTCCCGCAACAGAGGGGCTCCGCTGGGGCCGAGATCACGCAGACAGATGCGAGGAGAGGCAAGAGTCCCGCAGGTCGGGAAAAGAAGATGCTGCGAGGCCAAGAGAAGAGATGAGCACACTTGTCTGTCTGCAGCCGCATCTCCTGCCGCTTGTCCTAACTCCCTGGCGCTCCTGACACACGACGGGCTTCCTCCCAAGGCTCCGCACACCTGGGAGTTTTCCAGCCCCGGGGATCCTGCGGCGCCTTGGATATACCTCCTTAAAATCAGGTGTCTAGCTATGGTGCATTTATTGTCGGGCCTGTCTTCCCTAGCATCCTTGTAGCATCCTCAAGGACAGGGCCCACATTTGGCAGAGATTCAACTAATTGTTATATTCTCTAATTCGTTCTTTAGCAGTTAAGTTTTGAGTACCCACGAAATGCCAGACAATGATCTAAGACAGGAGATACAGTGGTCAATAAGGCAAAGCTCTCCTCTCGTGGAATAGGCAAAAGAAAGACTAAATAAATACAAGGGGCAGGTAAGTGATAAATGCTATGAAAATCGATGGAGGAAAGAAGGAAATGAGACCAGAGATGGAGAGGAGTACCTAGGAAAGGAGGGATGAGGAATTTGCCCTGTCCTGCTGAACACTCTGTGTGACATCCCATTACTGCCCCTCTTCCCCGACCTTGGCAGGAACCTGCCCTCCTCACACCCCCTGCCTGTCCCATCATGGATGTTTCCTCAGCACCCCCTAAAAAACTGATTGGATTTTGGATTCCTACTGTAGAGGCTCATTCTACCTCAATTAAAGCAGAAATGATCTGAATCTGATGATTCCAAGAGCAGTGGGATACATTTAAGATGAGCACAGTTTGACTGTGTCAGGGGTAACTATAATGATTTAGCAGAGCCTTACTGTAACCCCAGAGAGAAAATATTTATGGCGTCTTTGAAATCCCAGTTTTCTAATGGCTTTCAGCCTGTGGCTCTAACTCTTCGCTGAGTAACACTTCTTCACTTCTTGGCAGACACCAGAGATTTCTCCAGCTTGAAAACACAGAGGTAGCAGCGTCCTGCCACTGATCCACTCTACCTGTGCACATTTCTGTCATTTAACTCAAGGCTGGCCAAGATGCCTCATGGTCCTTCCTTCCTCCTCTTTCTTCCTTCCTTAAATATTTATTAAGTACCAACTGTGTTCCAGGTATTGTTCTAGACACAAGCAATACAGCATTAAATAAGGCAGACAACATCCCTGTCCTCAAGGAGCTTATAGTCTAATTGAGGACAAGGTGGAGATTTACACATAGATCCTGAGGCTCTCCAATGCTATGAAGCTGCTGGGAGTGAGTACACTGAGAGCTGCTTGTGTCTGCTGCTGCTGCCTCACAGGGACAGTGTACTTGACCTTATAAGCCAGCTGCTGCAGGAGCAGAAGCAGAACCTGAGGCAGGACCAGGCAGCTAGTAGGCACAGCCTCTCCAGCCCAAACACTAGGATCAAGGATTCCAAAGCCCTCAGCAGTGCCCAAGTGGCTCAGGTCTATGAACTTTCATTTTTGGAAAGGGGCTAGGAGCAGAGTTACATCAGAGACAGACATGGGGGTCCTATTATGGGAGTCAGGTGCATAATAAAGTAATAAGAAAGTCCCTTGCCCACAAAAATTGAAATAACTTAAATGAGGTGGGGGGACAGGGGGAATGGGACTCCAGACACAGCAGTGAGTATGTGCCAAGGCACAGAGGCAAGAGGCAGCCTGGGGAGGTGTGGGAGAGGGAGGGAGAGAGAAGGTAGACTTGGCGGTAATTGCTGTTCTTAAACATGGAGAAAAGACAGTAGCACATAAGAAGTTACACATACACGGAGATACAATGCTAAGTCACCAAACAAGAAATCTTTAGGAGTATATGACTGATTCACAAATGAGCAGGACAGTTACAAGCAAAGGAAGTATCTAGGGGCTACATTCAGGAGAGGTAGCAGGCTTGACCTTGAGTCGGGTCTGCAGAACAGAGAGGAATTAGTGGAATCTTCAGCAGCACCCAGGGACCTGTGAGGAGACACTGGAGGGGAAACAGATGGCTAAGTGGCTTTTGGCTGTATCCATTCATGGCGATGTCTTGGCCTGGGTTCTCCAGAAGCAGAGTCTGATTCTATAGGGCAGGAGGGAGGCGAAAGGAGTAAGGTAGGAAAGAAGGAAAAGCCAATGTCAGGATGGTTATTAATCTGGCTCCACTAAGTGTGGCTGATTGGTTCTGCTCAAGGGATTATCCTCTGAGAAACCATATGAAATGGGTCTCAGAATAGCCAATGGGAGGGGGAAGGGAAAGAAATATATCCACCCACTCGTCTCTCATTGGATAAAGATTCACACCAGTTGTTGCTGCATAGGTGCCAAGTGGGCTTCTGCAGCATCCCAAAACTCAGTGTCAACAGGGAACCTGGCAAGAGGCACGCAGCAGGGCCGCAAGGCAAAGCACTATCAGGATGCAGCTGTGTGCAGTCAGATGGTGCCCACGCAGAGCTGGATGCCACAGCAGCTGCTGGAACAAGAGATGGTTGTCGCTATGAGGCTCTGAAGGTCTGCTATCAGGGTGACACCAGTGACGCATGAATTTTCGTACCATATAGTATGTCTCCATTTGCAAAGGGCCCCAGAAAAGCAATGCTTAGGAGCTCTGAAGGGAGACACCGAAGGGCTTCCAGCAGTTCTAGAACTTTCTGTTTGTAACTCCACAAATGCAAGTTGCATCCTGCCTGTGTTTTCTCTTGCTTTCATGCCTCTACACACTTGTTTGTTTCTTCCATTAGACCCTGAGCTTCTTTATTGTTCTTGTTTATATATCTGTAGCAGGAAAAGAGGCTCTTTTCACATGCCCATTTCACTTTCCTCCTAGGATAGTAACAAAACCACATTTCTCAATGATTAGGTAGGCCTATGTGACTAAGTTCTGGATAATGGAAACATCCCCTAAAAACTCTGGTATGGGCCGGGCATGGTGACTCATGCCTGTAATCCTAGCACTCTGGGAGGCCAAGGCTGGAAGATAGTTTGAGCTTAGGAGTTCGAGATCAGCCTGAGCAAGAGTGAGACCCTGTTTCTACTAAAAAAATAGAAAGAAATTAGCTGGACAACTAAAAAAATATATATATATATTTTTTAAAAATTAGCTGGGCATGGTGGTGCATGCCTGTAGTCCCAGCTACTCAGGATGCTGAGGCAGGAGGATCACTTGAGCCCAGGAGTTCAAGGTTGCTGAGAGCTAGGCTGATGCCACGGCACTCTAGCCCACAACTGAGTGAGACTCTGTCTCAAAAAAAACAAAAAACAAAAAAGCTCTGGTATGATCTTTCAATCTCTCCTCCTTTCCTCATGTGCTGGCTGAATGCAAAAATATCCACTGGAGGACTTAGAGGCTCCAGAAAATGGCAATGGCATAAGACTGGGTCCCTGAGTGAATGTATGGAGTAGAGCCTCTTTGCTTACCTGCACGGGATGGTGCCGTGAGCAAGAAATAAACTATAATAATGTCAAGTCATTGAAATGTGAAGGTTATTTGCTACATCCATTAGCACACCCTAATACAGTACTTGTCTAATTTCATTTGATTCCATGTTGCTCCAGGGCAGGGATTGCATTTGTAACTCACCACTGATGCCTGGCTTGTAGTAGGCATTTCTTATAGTAGGATGAGTGTGATGCCGATACCTGAGCCTGGTCTTAAAGGATCAGAGGTAGAATGCCAGGTAGCAGATAGAAAGTGTTCCATGAAGGAGAGCATATGCAGAGGTAAATAAAATAAAATAAAATAACTAGGGAAAATATGGTCAGTTCTCAGCACTGCAAAATGATCATAGGGAGAGAGGGAGATGGTTAGTGTGAGGCTAGAGAAAGGGCAAGGAGCAGATCACAAAAGGTCTTATATGTTACATGGAGGAGTTTGAAATTTATCCTACAGGAATCATTCAAGGATTTTAAACAGGGATGGGATATCATCAAGTTTATGTTTCAGAAATACCTCTCTAGCCAGCTAGAAAAAGGATAGATTAGAAAGGAAGAGGCCAAAGTATGAATTTTTAAAAGCAATATTTCATTTTTCCCAAATCATTTGTCCCATGAGATGTTCCACTAAAAAGAGGTGTTGGGTTCAAGTTAGTTTGGAAAGTTGTGCATACTCTAGCCCCTCTTGGAGGTTCTTGGAGATTGCTTGTTAGCATATTAAAAACTCTAAGAGGTCCTGCATTAATGAAATCCGTTAAACTTTAATATGATAGCTCTCAAAATTATTTGACCACCAAATTCTCTTTTCCTTTAACACCTGTTAAAACTGGTATCACTTAGGATTAACTTTGGCTGCATGTGATGGGGGGAAAGGGCCTAATAACATTGAAGTTTATTTTTGCCTTGCCTTAAAGAAATCCGGGATGTAGGCAGTCCTAAAGTGGCATGGCAGCTCTATGGTATCTTCAGGAACTCAGGCTTCAATATTTTTGCTCCACTATCCTTATCTTTCATTCTCAAGGTCACTTCCTAGTCCAAGATGGCTGCTGGAGCAACAGTACACATGTCCTTGGAAAAAAAAAAGGAAAGGCAGAATGGAAAAAGTGGAGCCAAGTCCCTTAAACAGCCTTCCTAGAAAAATTACTTTTACTTATGTCTCATTGGCCAGAAGTTGGCCACATGGCCACCTGAGGTTGCAAAGGAGACTGGAAATATGGTGTTTTATTTTGCTTTTGTACGTGCCAACTTAAAAATTGGGTCTGTCACTAAAGAAAGAGTCAAGAGACTCAACTAGCAGTTTCTGGCACAATGCCCCACAGAAATAATGTCTCACAGAACCTGAGTTGGAATAAAATGACTAAGCAAGGAGATTGATTTTTTAAACATTTTTGGTAGCTTTATTGTGATATAATTCATATACTATACAACTTGCTTCTTGCATGTGTACAGTTAGATGATGTTTAGTAAATTTATATAGTTGTGCAACCATCATCACAATCCAATTTTAAACCATTTCTATCATCTTCAGAAGTTCCCTTGTTTTTATTTGCAGGCAGTCCTCACCCCACCCTCAGGCCCAGGTAACTATTGATCTGCTTTGTTCTTTATAGTTTTGCCTTTTCTAGAAATTTCATATAAATGAAATAGTATAACATGTAATCTTTTGTGTCTGGCTTATTTTACTTAACAAAATGTTGTAGTTCATCCATATTATAGAATATTTTGTCAATTCATTCTTTTTTGTTGCTGAATGGCATTTCATTGTGTGGATATGTTACTTTTTATTTTTCTACTCGCCAAATGATGGACATTTGGATTTTTTCCACCCTGGGGCTATGAACCTTTACCTACAAGTCTTTGTGTGGACATAGGTTTTTGTTTTTCTTGGGTAGATGTCTAAGGAGATTGATTTTTTTTTTTTTTTTTGAGACAGAGTCTCACTGTGTTGCCCAGGCTAGAGTGCTGTGGCGTCAGCCTAACCCACAGCAACCTCAAACTCCTGGGCTCAAGCAATCCTTCTGCCTCAGCCTCCTGAGTAGCTGGGACTACAGGCATGTGCCACCATGCCCGGCTAATTTTTTCCTGTATATATATTTTTAGTTGTCCAATTAATTTCTTTCTATTTTTAGTAGAGACAGGGTCTCACTCTTGCTCAGGCTGGTTTCGAACTCCTGACCTTGAGTGATCCACCCACCTCGGCCTCCCAAGGAGATTGATACTTAAAATTGAATGTATTTATTGGAGGGATATTTACAGTGCGTGCTACAGTGAGGGGAATACACTTGTGAATAAAATCTGGCACAAACTCAGCCCTCGTCGAGTTTACAGTCTATGGAGGTGACAGGCATTAGTCCAACAGTCACGCAAATAAGAGTAGCATCACAGAAGTGGTAAGAGCATAAAGGAGAGGTATATAATGCTGTACGAGATTATGCTAGAAGGATCTGCCTTTGTCAAGGAGGTCAGGAGAGCTGCGCTTGCGCTGAGATCCGAAGTATATCACAACTTAGTCACTCTGATGAGTTCTGTCCTTCAAAGTAAAATCTTACCAGGCCATATGCTTATTTCCAATAATGCTGCCTTTGCAAACTCTGGCCCAGTTTATAGGTGTGCTGGTCGTGGGTCTGTTTGTCCTTAGATAAAGACCCTATGTTTTAACCTCTCAGAGTTGTTTGAAAGCTCTGAGGCCAAATGTCAATAAAGGTTAATTGGGGGGTCATCTCATTATTTTCTGTACTTTTCTGTACGTTTGAAATCTTTCATGATTAAACATTTTAAAAATATTTTTTTAGTTCCCTTGAGTACCTGCCAAGCAGCCCAGCCTGTTTTATCAAGATGTTGACCTTGTTTTCTCTCTATGGCAAGAGGAGCCATGACTGGAAGGTAACTTCTGGAACCTGGACCCTGGAACTGTGGGGATAATGCTAATGGCCAGTATCCTTGAGTACAATGGTGCAATGCCTGTAATTCAGCTCTAGGTGTGAACCTGCCACAAGGGATCCTCCTGCCAAAAGCTCCATTCCCCAGGATAATACAAGACAGAAATAGTTAAGCCCATAGGCTTTAGAGTGTTATGGATGTGGTTCAAATCCCAGCTCTACCACTAGTGATCTTAGCTAAGAAAGTCACTTCACCCTCCACTGATAGAGTTGTTATGAGAATTAAATGATTCATGCAAAATACTCAGCACCTGGTAACTGCTCAGCCAATGGTTTGTTACTACATTATTATTACAGCCTTTCCTCTGGCTCCCATTTTTCCATATTCTGTATAGACTTTCTCCCTTTGTTGACTTGCTCTTTTTGAAACATGTTAATTCCATTGATTCAATTGAACTCAATATCTGTTCTTCTTGCCTTTGGCCTGGTGGACCTTGTCTTTTGGAGTGTCTTCTGCTGATATATGGCCTCCATCTCTTGCGGATTAATCTGACTGATTTAACTCAAAGTATGGCCAAACTCTTGCTTTCACCCACAAATATAGTACTACTATTATCTTGATTTTTTTAAATCTAAGTTTATATAAAAAAATGACTGTGGTCCCTTTCAGTAACTGTGATTTATAGAAAGTCATACCTCAAGTGTTCTTGGGCAGGATTTTTCAAAAACACTGGTCACCCTACCCTGAAACAGCTTCATAAATCCTTCATTCTCACTCAGCAGTGTACTTTCCTGCAACAACCGTTAGGCAGTTTCAGCCATAAAAACTTGCTTAAGCTGAGGCTTTTTACTAAGCCTCAAGTTGCTGTGGAATCCTTTCCTTTATGTGTGCAATCCTACCACCAGTGTTACTGACTGATTTAGACAGGCTGCCATCTGCAAACTGACCATAAAAGAAGCAACGCTGTTTTATATTCTAGGAACAAAACACTGCAAGTTTTTTAATTAATTAATTCGTTTCCCCGTTTTTGCTGAGGTAAAGCATAGTAGCCAATCCTCCAAGACAGCCCTCAATGATCTCCACCTGCTGGGATTCAAACCCTTAGATTGTCCCTTCTGACACTGAATAGAGCTGATTTGTATAACCAGTCGGATATTGCAGAAAGGACAGAGTGTGACTTCCAAGGCTAAGTCACAAATGACATTGTAGCGTCTGTCTTGCTCTTTTGGATGGGAAAATCATTTGCAATGAGAAAGTCAGTTGTCATGTCATGAGGAAATTCAAATTCAGCCCTATGGAGAGGTCCATGTGGCAAGGACCTAAGGCCTCTTGCCAATGGACATGTGAATGGGCCATCTTGGAAGTGGATCTTCCATGCTTAGTCAAGCCTTCAGATGCGACTACATTCCCAAGCCAACATTTTGACTGAAACCTCATGAGAGACCCCTTAGCCACCCAACCAAGCCATTCTCAAATTGATGACCTACAGAAACTATGTGAGCTAATAAATATTTATTATCATTTTTAAGCCACCAAGTTTTAGGGATTATCTGTTATGCAGCAATAGATAACTGATAGACTTAGTCTTTCCTTGGGTGATAAAAGTGACACCCACCATTAATTTACTGTATATGTACAACATGCTGGGTTATTGCGTAAGCTTGCCCAGAATTTTAAGTGTTTTCTCCAAATATGGTCTACATCCAGATATTTTGAGTTCTTCCACGGTTCAGTCCCATTCAGCAAACATATGTTGACTACATGGTTCATAACCTGTTAGTGATAGAAGAATCCAGATCAAGCATCAGCAATTTGAATCAGACTGATGGCAGTAAGCTGCATTTCCCCATCTCATTCCATTTATTGTGAATGATTTTTATACTTCCATTACTGTTGGTAAAACTCTCGATACCAAGAAGCCCAGCTCCTACCACTTCTTTTGCTTCTTCCTGAAGTATATCCTAGAAGGGAATAAAGTTGGAGGGAAGGATGCCCCCATGTTCATAAAACATGCACTGTTACACTGATAGTTCATGATAGCTAACATTTACTGAGCACTTAATATGCACCAGGCATTGTTTTAAATGCTTAACATGTGTTAACATATTTAATTCTTGCAAAGAAAAAATTGTTATTACCCTCATTTTACAGGTAGTCAGTAGAGTCTAGAGCCATCATCATCTCTGTCCATCAGCCACAAACCTACATGCTGACCTGGGGCAGCAGCTGCCACACCCATAGCAGTTCAGTCCAGTGTCTAGCAGTCTAGCTTCCCCTGGGCTCTTGCTCCCGGTATCACAGGCAAAAACAACACTGAGATTTTACAGAAGGAAAAGTAAAAACAAAACACCAAAAAAAAGCATAAAAACAAAAATATTTTCAGAACGCAGATGTCGTGATGGTTAATTTTATATGCCACCTTGACTGGGCTAAGGGCTACCTAGAGAGCTGGAAAGGCATTATTTCTGGGTGTGTTTGTGAGGGTGTTCCCAGAAGAGATTAGCATTTGAATTAATAGAATGAGTAAAGAGGATCCACCCTCACCAATGAGGGTGGGCAACATCCCTTGAGGGCTTGAATAGAACAAAAGGATGGAAGAAGGGCCAATCGTCCCTCTTTCTCTTCTAGAGCTAGGACATCTGTCTTCCTCTGCTCTTGAGCATTGCAGGTCCTGGTTCTCAGTCCTTTGGGCTCATACTGAATTACACACCACTGGCTTTCCTGGTTCCCCAGCTTGCAGATGGCATATTGTGGGACTTCTCAGCTTCCATAATCACATGAGCCAGTTCCCATAATAAATCTCCTACGTGTGTGTGTGTGTGTGTGTGTGTGTGTGTGTGTGTTATATTGGTTCTGTTTCTCTGGAGAACCTTGACTAATTCAGATGTCATCTACAGATTTAAAAAGATAAATAGCTACAGCTTAGCTCGACTGGCTTTGTTGAGGGCAATGGTTCCCAGAGAGTGGTTCTTGGACCACTAGCAGCATCTAGGAACTTGGTAGAAATCCAGATTCTTAGGCCAGGAGCAGTGGCTCATGCCTGTAATCCTAGCACTTTGGGAGGCTGAGGTGGGGGGATCACTTGAGGTCAGGACTTCAAGACAAGCCTGAGCAACAGTGAGACCCCGTCTCTACAAAAATAGAAAAATTAGCCAGGCATGGTGACATGTGCCTGTAGTCCCAGCTATTCAGGTGGCTGAGGAAGAAGGATCACTTGAGCCCAGGAGTTTGAGTTTGCAGTGAGCTATGATGATACCGCTGCACTCTACCCTGGGCAACAGAGCAAGAGCCTGTTTCAAAAAGAAAAAAAAAATCCAAATTCTTGGGCTCTAGCCCAAACCAACTGGCTCAGAAAGTTTGGGGGTGGGGCTAGTGGTCTGTGCTTAGATGTATGCTAAAGTTTGAGACCTACTGAGGTAGGAGACCCAGCTATGGCTAAGTATGGGCTGTGTGATTCCAGAGCCCATGACAACACTGAATAGTCTCTGGGTAGTCATTACAGCACCAATTATGGAGTTTGACAGCAACAATGAAAGATATCATTCTAGCCAAAAGGAAACATGACTACCATTCCCTCATAGGCATGGAATAAAGCAGGGATCTTCAACATGCCTTTGGTGCTCCCTGCCAAAGACAGAATTCCTGGGCCTAGGGTTGAGAGTGCCCATCTAAACTAACCTGAAAATATGAATTAAATGCCAACTGTGGTAGATGAAAGCCATGTTGAGAAGAGGCTGAAAGAGGCTGGGTACCTTAAGAGCAAGATTAGGTAGTATAACATTCACTAGCTGCTGTAACAAGAATAATGGCTTCAACAAAAAGTTTATTTCTTGTTCACATAGCATTTCAAGGAAAGCATTCCTTTTTTTTTTTTTTGAGACAGAGTCTCGCTCTGTTGCCTGGGCTAGAGTGAGTGCCGTGACGTCAGTCTAGCTCACAGCAACCTCAAACTCCTGGGCTCAAGCAATCCTTCTGCCTCAGCCTCCCGCGTAGCTGGGACTACAGACATGTGCCACCATGCCAGGCTAATTTTTTCTATGTATTTTAGTTGGCCAATTAATTTCTATTTTTGGTAGAAACGGGGTCTTGCTCTTGCTCAGGCTGGTCTCGAACTCCTGACCTTGAGCGATCTGCTCGCCTCACCTCCTAGAGTGCTAGGATGACAGGCATGGGCCACTGCGCCTGGCCTGTCTTCAGTATTCTTAACAGCTAACAGCACCTTGCAGTGCTCAGCGCATGTTGGTTGAATGAAGGAAAACCCTAGAAAAGTGTTTGATGAAAAATGTGCATCACACCTACTCCTGTTCCTCTTCCTTACAACTGTGGAGAAGTTCTGGCAGACTCACCACCTTCTTTCTTGCTAATCTTGGATTTAACCTCAGAATGTTTATCAATTCAGTGCTTCTAGCAGACATTATCAATCAATTAGGAATGGCTTGTAATATAAATTCTAATTGCCATCTCTGGATGTTGACTTTCTAGCTATAGTCAGTTAGTCTGTAAAATGGGTGTAAGCCCTGTCTAGGCAATTTCTCAGGATTGTTTTAAGGATCAAACGAGATGCAGCATATGAAAGGGTTTTGATATAACCTAAGAATTATTGTTGATGATTTAAAGTGTAGCATTTTAAACATGAGACATCAAAGTACAAACTCTTTATAATTTGCACATGTCTTAGTACCTGCCAGGGCCCATATTTATAAACCAGTGACCTTGCACTGTTAAAATGTCAGTGCCTTCCAAATCTTTTAACTCAGGGCCTTAGAATCTTCCAACTGCTGAGGAGTGACATCTTCCCAGACCAGACTGCTGATTGGTCACAGGGAATTGCCCTTCTTCATTCATTTCATATATTACTTTGGCCAAGGCTCTGATAGCAGCGTATTTCCCATGATATTTTTCTTGAAAGGTTTTCAAGTAGTGTAGACGATGCCCCCATGGGACAGTGTTGAACTCCATGAAGAAGTCTCAACGCTTCTGCTCACCCAACAAATGAATGATATCTGCAGGAGAAGAGCTGGGCTACACAGACTTGCCCAGACAATTTCACTCCAGTTTGAACTTGTGCCCATGCTGGATTCTTGACCTTAAAACTGTATAGAAATCTAGCAGTCATTTAGCCACGATTCTCAGTGGTCATGTCTTGACATGATCAGTCATGAGGTATATGGCCGGCAATTTGTTGCTAATCATATATAAAGCACCAGAGTCTGAGTGATTTTCTTTAAAAAAAAAAAAGTACATGGGAACGGTTAGTCTTATAATAATGTCATTCCTATTCATTTGCACTCCCGATGTGCTCTCCTGAGCAACAGGGCAGGGGGTGGCATTTTAGCTGAGTGCTGGGAATTTCACATAGGCCTTAGTCCATCTTATCCACGTCTCAGCCTGTGGTGAGAGGCCATTGGCAGTTCTGACAACTATAAATTATGGTAGTGTTTGTGAGTGGTGATTTTATACTTACTGCCACTATTTATGCTTTTCCTTCAGTAGTATATGCTGTCTCACCTTATTAATAGTACCTGTGGGGGAAAGTTCTGGGGGGAAAACAAAACCTGTTCTTAAAAATAAAGTTAGCCATATCTGTTTAGTATTTTTCTTATATAAAGGCAATTTTTGAGATCTTTAAATGGCTTTTTTCATTATTCAAGTATTTTCAGAATGCTTTTATGACCACCACATCACAAATATTTTACAGTACTATTTGTCTTACTTCCCTGGGAAAAAACCCAACATAGACTGTGAGGAGTATGAGTTTCATCCAAACCTCTTCACGAAGGAGGAGGGTGTGTAGCAGAAAAAAACATTGAGACATACAGCTCTAACCCAGTACCTCCCTACCAGCACACTCATATGTATTGCAGGGTTACTTGTTGCCCTCCTGTCTTCTGGGCATAACCAGGAGAAGGGCAGATCAGGGTCAACTCAGACAAAGTTAATACTGGCCAGGGCTCCATAAACTAAGTAAGGTTCTAGAAAGACCCATTGGCAGACAGCCAGTGCAAAGTACCAGAAGCAAAACTGAGTCAGGGTTAGCAGCCAGGAGCTGAAAAGTGATTTGGAGCTAGGATCAGAAAAGTAGGTGGTTGAGAACAAATGACAAAGATTCAGATATGATGACCTGTTTTGGTAAGTAGGTCCAAATTGTGGAGTATGGGTGTGTGTGTGGCAGGGTGGGTCTTAGAAGGGCACTGTTTAGTTAATTAAGAGGCAAGGCAGATAAAAGTAGCTCATAGATGATTAGAAGGTTAGATAGATGGACAAATTGATGCATGAATGATTGGTGGATGAATGAATGGTTGAATGAATACATGAATATAATGAAATTATTATCGGCTGTGTGGCTGATATTACTGATGAATGAATGGTGGGCAAGTGAATTAGTTGGATGAATGGATAAGTAAATGGATGGGTAGATACATACATACGTACATAGATGAGCGAATAGATGATTAAACTGATAGATTAGTGGTTGAAGACACAGATGTATTATTGAATGAATGGATGGATGAATGCATAAATGGATGGATATGTGGTAGGCTGAATAATGGCCCCCCAAAGAAGCCTTAATATGTATATGTTTTGACTCCCCCCACAATTTTAATATGTTAGATTATATGACAAGGAAGAATTAAGCTGGTCAGTTTACTTTGAGATAGGGAGGTCATCCTGGATTATCAGGGTAGGGCCAATGTAATCCCAAAGGTCCTTATAAATACAAGAAGGTAGAAGGGACAGAGTCAGAGAGAGATTTGAAGATATTATGCTGATACCTTTGATGCAGGAAGGGACCATGAGACGAGGAATGCAGGCAGGCCCAAGCTGGAAAAGTTAAGAAAACAGATTCTCCTTAGGGCTCCCAGAAGGACTGTAGCTCTATCAACACCTTGATCTTAGCCCCTTCAGACACATTTTGGGCTTCTCACTTCTAGAACTGTAACATAATAAATCTGTGTTGTCTTAAGCCAGTAAGTTTGTGGTAAATTGCCATAGCAGCAAGAGAAACGGATGAATATATTGATGGGTAAATAAATGGGAAGAGGATAGATGAATACTTGGATGATTAAATGGATGCATGATAAATGGACAAATGTATGGATATATGGGAGGTGGATGGATAGGATGGGTGAATGGATAAATGAATAAATGGTTGGTTGGCTGGAGGAAAGAATAAATGGATACATGGATGGATAAATAAATAGATGGATACATGGGTAAATGAATGAAAAGGTGGTTGGATGGATGGATAAATGGATATATAAACACACGGAGATATAAAATGTGGGTAGAGGTATAGATATATGGATAGATGGATGGTTGTCTACTGGATAGGTAGACAGACACATGGGTTGATGATTGGTATAATGAATGGATGATTAAATAGATATATGGACTGTTAATCAATGACTAGATAAATAAATAGATGCTTGATTAGAGATCTGATTGGATAGATAGGTACTTACAGATGTGTGTATCTATGCATGAATAAATGAAAAGTATCTCATGCTTAAAGACAGAAGCACTGTCTTCAACCTGAAATATGGATTTGTTAGACATTAGGGAAATTTCCAGTTAGGAAATGAGACATTCAGATACATTGTAAAATGTATGTAAAGCCCTGATCTTGGACCAAGCCTCCATCCTTCAGGATGAACCATTTAAAACAAGGCACCTTTGCACTTGGTGGTTTCTCTACCTGGAATATAATATACCCTTCCTTTAAGTAATTAACTTCAACTCATTCCCTGCATGACAGCACAAGCATTGCTTTCTTAAGGATGCCTTACTAAATATGCTCTTATAATATTGTGTAACTTTCCTTTGGAGCACTTATTAAAGTTTCAATTTTATATTTATGCATCTGATCACGTGATTAGTATCAGTCTACTCCACTAGACTATGAGTTCCACAAGGACAAGGATCAAAGTATTTTTGCGTATCATTTTATCCCCATCACTTCAGTCATGCCTGGCAAATAGAGTGTACCCAGTGAGTACTTTTTTGAATGAATGGAAACCCTTCTAGGCCGGGCACGGTGGCTCACGCCTGTAATCCTAGCACTCTGGGAGGCCGAGGCGGGTGGATAGCTCAAGGTCAGGAGTTCAAGACCAGCCTGAGCAAGAGCGAGACCCCGTCTCTACTATAAATAGAAAGAAATTAA